>JANKKI010000484.1:0-222125 GCA_025175665.1 Cinchona pubescens
CTTTGTTCTATTTAATTGCATATGTTATGTCTCCTTTGTTGTTCATCAGATAAATTTTGATTAGTCGCATTTCTAGTTCTCAAAGATTGTAATGATTATGACTTCTTCCTTTGTCATTATATTAGTGTGTAATTAAAAGCATTTCTGGGTTCTTTTTTTAAATAAGGTTACATAATCATATTTTGTTCAAAGTCTTTTTCAATTTGAACCGATTCTGGTTCTTATTCTAGGCAATTTAAACCACATTTTTATGATTGCTTTCATGAGTTATTAGAACTTAGCTATGTTTCTACGATGTACTTTGTTAAGAATCCTTTTCTTATTCTTAATCTTATGCTAATTTGATCCCATTATTAGTATTTAATCTGTACGATTTGTCCCCAGCCTCTTACTTTCAATACCGCATTTATACAACTCCTTCCCACTGATTAAGCACGTATACTTGGCCTCATTTCTCCTTATTTCTTCAAACCATCATATTATATTTTTAGTTCTTATTCTTTTATGCATAGTTATCACTCATGGTTCTTAATTTGACTAAATCAAATCGTGATTTTAAGTTCTTATCTTGAGTTAGATTTACTTTTATAAGAACTCCGGCTCTTCTTAATTCCGATATGACTTATCACTGAGTAGTTTTGAACTTGTAACATTGATCTCTCTTTATGACCGCTGGCAATATAGGTACGACAGACCCTTTTCTTCTCAATATCGATTTATTATATTTTTCTTTAATCAATGTGCAGGTAATTAATAGGCCTCATTTCGTTCTTTTTCTTATACGTTAGATAATCTCTTAATTATAAATCTTTAATGAATACGATTCGCACTTTGCTTCTTTTTTTAATCTAAAACGACTTACTTCTCCTTTATTAGTTCTCAATCTTATTTGATTGTATCTTTTGCGACTCAAATATATTGCGATTAGTCGACTTTCTTAGTTCTCAATATCTTACGATTACACTTCTTCCTTAGTTATTAAGCTAATATAGTTGCCTCAATGAGGCCTATTAATAATGCCTGAACAATGATTTGTGAAGAAATTGTAATAGTACGATATCTGTCTCTTATTCTTTTACCTATCAAAGAAGCAGCACCTGGTCGCGATTTAAATCACATTTTACGTTGCTTTGAGTTGTTGAACCTATTATGTTTCTACTTCTGTACTTTGTTGGGAACTCCTTTCTTGTTTCTTAATCTTATGCGACTTGATCCCAGTTATTAGTTTTTAATCTTGTACGATTTGTCCCATTCTCTTACTTCTTGCACATCGTGATGAAAGTACAACTCTTCCATCATGGATTAAGCACGTATACTTGGCCTCCTCATTTTCCTCACTTCTATTTCTTCAAAACCATCATATTATTTTAGTTCTTATTCTTTTTTATGCATAGTTCTGCGACTCATGGTTCTTAATTTGGCGAAAATCAAATCGTGATTTTAAGTTAATATCTTGAGCTACTTAGATTTACTTTTATAAGAACTCCCTGCTCTATTTCTTAACTGACATATGACTCGAGTTCTACTTTGCTAGTTCTCAATCCCGTTTATTAGGATCTCTTTATCAGGTTGTCAATATAGTACGATTAGACCTCTTTCTTTCTTCCCAATATCGTACTATTACAATTCTTCCTAATCATTGTGAAGTATAATTAATAGGCCTTCATTTCTCAAGCTTCTTTTCTGGCACGGTTACATAAAACTCTAATTATAAATCTTTTAATGAATACGGATCCGCTTTGGTTCTTAAATTTGGCTACGATCATTTCTTTATTAGTTCTTAATTTATTTGATTGTGCCTTCCTTTTATACTTAAATACTATATTACTTATTAGTTAACTTTTCTTATTTCTCTAATATCTTACGATTACACTTCCTTAGTCATTGCTTGGATTAAGATTTGCAAAAGAATAGACCTAATACTGTCTCTAAGACACATCTAGATGTGTATAAGAGACAGGGATGTGTGGGACAAAGTAGATCATCTAGCCCCAATCACGTATTAGACGCTTATCATCCGTTATTAGATATTCTTTATCTTTTTCAAATATGTATGTCGATTAGACTACCTTTCCCTAATATTTTAGCATGTGTTGTTCTCTTTTGCGACTTCAAACATAGAATAGCAGTCAATTTCTTGGCTTCTAATATCGAACGATCGTGAATCTCTCTTACTCAGTGAAGCAAGCTGATCTGGTCTTATTTCTCTATTCTTTTGCAAATGCTATTAGATGATGTATTAGTTCTAAATCTTCAAGGAATAGGTCCAGCGCATGGTTCTTAATCCATTCTTATTAAAACATATTTATGTTCATAACTTGTGAAATTTTATCTCATATCTTTTCCAAGTGTACTATGATTGGAACTCCTCTCACATTTCATCAGTCTTACACGGCTAATCTCCTTTCTTTGTTCTGAATTGTATATGTTATGTCTCCCTTTGTTGTTCATTGTATAGCTCGATTACGTGATTTCTTAGTCTCGATATTGTACGATTATCACTTCTTCCTTTGTCATTATACAAGGTGTAATAATACATTTCTCAGTTCTTTTCAAATAAGGTTACATAATCATCATTTGTTCAAAGTCTTTTTCAATTTGAACTGATTCTTGGTTCTTAGTCTAGCAGATTTAAATCACATTTTACGTTGCTTTCATGAGTTATTAGAACTTATTATGTTTCTACATGTACTTTGTTAAGAACTCCTTTCTTGGTGTTATGAATCGTAAAAGGAGAACAACTATTGATAAAATATTGGGGACATAATTCAGAAACTAGAAAGGCTGTCTCTTATACACATCTAGATGTGTATAAGAGACAGGAACGACTAATC
Organism: Cinchona pubescens; assembly: GCA_025175665.1. Lineage (NCBI taxonomy): Eukaryota > Viridiplantae > Streptophyta > Magnoliopsida > Gentianales > Rubiaceae > Cinchona > Cinchona pubescens. The sequence goes on from JANKKI010000484.1 coordinate 2,835, forward strand.
GTAATATAGGGAGTAATTCAAAACTAGATAGGTGATATCTCCTTAAGTACTCATATGAATCGTAAAAGGAGAACAACACATGATGTCAATATCTGGGGATTACACTTCTTCCTTAGTTATTGAGCTAATATAGTTGCCTCCGTTCTCTTTCGAATGCGATTAGATCATTCATTTGATCTAAATCTGAGATACAACACAGGTCCTGTCTAGTAGAATATCTCAATCTAGTCTAACTAAGTCACGTATTAGGGGCTTATCATTCGATTTTAGATATTCTTGTCTTTTAAACATGTATGTCGATTAGATCACCTTTCTAGTTTCTGAATTAAGAGACAATATTTTATCATGTGTTGTTCTCCTTTTACGATTCATAACATGAATGCTTAACTAACAGAGTGGATCGAGTCATATCCTGTCTCTTATACACATCTAGATGTGTATAAGAGACAGATCTAATAGAGACAGGAGCTTTTGCAAATGCTAGTTAGATGATGTATTTGTTCTAAATCTCAAGGAATAGGTCCAGCGATGGTTGGATTAAGACTGTCTCTTATACACATCTAGATGTGTATAAGAGACAGGTATACGTGCTTAATCACAATGTGCTATGATTGAACCCTCTCATATTTCAATCTTACGCGATTGAGTTCTCAATATTGTACAATTATTACTTCTTCCTTTGTCATTATACAAGGTGTAATTGGCTTCATTTCTCTGTTCTTTTTCACATAAGGTTAGATAATCATCTTTGTCTAAAGTGTTTTGAATTTGAAACTCGATTCTGGTTCTTAGGATTGAGAACTAACAAAGTAGATCGAGTCATATCAGATTTGTTAGAACTTATTATAATACTTGTACTTTGTTGCGAACTCCTTTCTTGTTTCTTAATCTTATGCGACTTGATCCCAGTTATTAGTATTTTATCTTGTAATGCATTTGTCCCCATTCTACCCCGTATAAGAGACAGGACCTATTCCTTGAACTAATAGAACGAAATATACTTGGCCTCATTTTCACTTATTTCTTCAAAAACCATCATATTATATTTAGTTCTTATTCTTTTATGCATAGTTCTACTCATGGTTCTTAATTTGGCCAAATCAAATCGCATTTTAAGTTCTTATCTTGAGTTACGAGATTTACTTTTATAAGAACTCCTGTTCTATTTCTTAATCTAATATGACTCGATCTACTTTGTTAGTTCTCAATCCTGTACAATTAGATCTCCTTTCTTGTGTCATAATATAGTGCGACCTCTTTCTTTCTTCTAATATCGTACTATTACACCTTTCTTCCTTAATCATTGCAGGCATAATTAATAGGCCTCATTTCTCGCTTCTTTTTCTTATACGGTTAGAAATCTCTTAATTATAAATCTTTAATGAATACGACCCACTCTGGTTTTTAAATCTCTAATACGACTACTTCTCCTTTATTAGTTCTCAATCTTATTTGATTGCATCTCCTTTGCGACTTACAATATATTACGACAATGACTTTCTCAATTCTCAATATCTTACGATTACACTTCTTCCTTAGTCATTAAGCGAATATTGTTGCCTCCATTCTCTGGTTCGAATGCGATTATATCATTCATTAGATCTAAATCTTTTGTGCACAAGTCCCACACATGGTTCTCAATCTAGTCTAACTAAGTCACGTATTAGACGCTTATCATCCGTTATTAAAGTCTAATCGTTATATATTATGACAGTCACCTTTCTCTCCTAATATTTTAGCATGTATTGCTTCTCTTTTTGCCAGACCAAACAGCAGAATAGCTATTGTCTCTTATAAGCGTCTAATATGTGAATAAGTTAGACAGATCTAGAACCATGTGCAAAAGACTAGTGCACATAAGGCCTAGATCAAACTATGATATGCATCTGTCTATTAGAAGATCTATGGAGTTGTACAATCTTCAGCTTAATGACTAATAACTGGGTTCTTAATCCATAAGATTATTAAAACATATTTATGTTCTTAACTTGTGAAATTTTATCTCATATCTTTTCCAAGTGTACTATGATTGGAACTCCTCTCACATTTCATAGTCTTACACGGCTAATCTCCTTTCTTTGTTCTAATATGAATTGCATATGTTATGTCTCCTTTTGTTGTTCATTGTATAGCTCGATTAGTCGCATTTCTTAGTTCTCAGTATTGTACGATTAGACTGTCTCCTAACACATGCTACAAGGTGTAATTGGCTACATTTCTCAGTTCTTTTTCAAATAAGGTTACATAATCATTTGTTCAAAGTCTTTTCAATTTGAACTGATTCTTCTTGTTTAGTCTGTGTATAAGAGACATCACATGTTTAAGTTGCTTTCATGAGTTCTTAAGAACTTATTATGTTTCTACATAATACTTTGTTAACAAATCGTACATTTCTTGTTTCTTAATCTTATGCGACTTGATCCCGCATATTAGTATTTAATCTTGTACATTTGTCCCAGCTTTCATTCTCAATATCGTACTGAGTTATACACATCTAGATGTGTATATTCATGAATAAAAGTCATAATTAACTTAATTATCAAAACCATCATATTATATTTTAGTTCTTATAGAACATCTATAGTTATCACTCATGGTTCACTTAATTTGGACAAATCAAATCGCATTTTAAAGAGATCTTGAGTTACGAGATTTACTTTTATAAGAACTCAGCTATTTCTTAACTGGATATGACTCGATCTACTTTGTTAGTTCTTAATCCTGCATTGATTAGATCTCCTATTAATGTCATAATATAGTACGATTAGACCCTTTCTTTCTTCTCAATATCGTACTATTACAATTTCTTCTTTAATCAATGTGCAGGCATAATTAATAGGCCTCATTTCTCAGTTCTTTTTCTTAAACGGTTACATAATCTCTTAATTATAAATTTTTAATGAATACGACCCGCACTTTGTTCTTTTTAAATCTAAAACGACTACTTCTCCTTTATTAGTTCTCAATCTTATTTGATTGTATCTCCTTTTGCGACTCACTATATTACGATTAGTCGACTTTCTCAATTCTCAATATCTTACGATTACACTTCTTCCTTAGTCATTAAGCTAATATAGTTGCCTCCGTAATTAAGAGATTGAGACTGATCGATTAGATCATTCATTTGATCTAAATCTTTTGTGCAGAGGTCCCACACATGGTTCTCAATCTAGTCTAACTAAGTCACGTATTAGGGGCTTATCATTCGTTTTTAGATATTCTTGTCTTTTAAACATGTATGTCGATTAGATCACCTTTCTAGTTTCTGAATTATCTTCCCAATATTTTATCATGTGTTGTTCTGGCTTATCTGCAATACGTAACGCCAGGTCAATTTCTTGCTCAATATCGAACGATCGCAAACTTTTCCTTACTCGTAGAAAGCAAGTTTGATCAACTGGTTTCTATTGTTTTTGCAAATGCTATTAGATGATGTATTTGTCTTAAATCTTCAGGAATATGTCCAGCGCATGGTTCTTAATCCATTCTTATAAGAAACAGATGTTATAAGAGCATATGTTATGTCTCTTTTGTTGTTCATTGTAGCTAGATTAGTTTATTTCTTAGTTCTCAATATTGTACAATTATTACTTCTTGCCTTGTCATTATACGGTAATTGGCTTCATTCTGTTCTTTTCAAATAAGGTTAGATAATCATCTTTTGTTCAAAGAAGCAACTGAATCACTTTTCTTAGTCAGCATATTTAAATCACATTTCGCGCTGCTTCATGAGTTGTTAGAACTTATTATGTTTCTACTTGTACTTTGTTATAACTCCTTTCTTGTTTCTTAATCTTATGCGACTTGATCCCAGTTATTAGTATTTAATCTTGTAATGGTCATGTCAGCTCCATTCTCTATCGTAACAGTAATACAACTCCTCCACTGATTAAGCATCATATATAGCCTCATTTCACCTATTTCTTCAAAACCATCATATTATATTTTAGTTCTTATTCTTTATGTATAGTTCTGTCACTAGTTCTTAATTTGGCAAATCAATCGCATTTTAAGTTATTATCTTGAGTTATTAGATTTACTTTATAAGAACTCTGCTTCTATTTCTTAATCGATATGCCATCTAGATCTCTTTGTTAGTTCTAAACTCGTATAATTAGATCTCCTTATCGTGTATATAATATAGTACTGATTAGACCCTTTCTTTCTTTCCTAATATCGTACTATTACAATTTCTTCAATTCACAAATGGGTGTTAATTAATAGGCCTCATTTCTCAATTTTTTTCTTATATAGATACTAAACTCTTAATTATAAATCTTTAATAAGCACAATCATTTGGTTCTTTTTAAATTAATACGCACTTCTTCTTTATTAGTTCTCAATCTTGTTTGATTGTATCTCTTTTAAGACTTACACTATATTACGATTAGTCATACTTTCATTCTCAATATCTTACGATTACACTTCTTCCTTAGTTATTAAGCTGAATATTGTTGCCTCCATTCTCTTTCGAATGCTGATTATATCATCTATTGATCTAAATCTTTTTAGCACAAGTCCCACACATGGTTTCAATATACACTATCTAAGATGTGTATTATACACAGAGTAGATCGAGTATATTAGAGAGGCCTATGTTTTCAACATGTATGTCGATTAGATCACTTTCTAGTTTCTTCTCTCCTAATATTTTAGCATGTTGTTCTCCTTTTATTCATAACATGAACAGCGAGCCATTTGTTGGCTCTCAATATCAACTAACTAACTTCTTCCTTACTCAGAAGCAAGTTTGATCGGCCTTATTTCTCTATTCTTTTGCAAATGCTATTAGATGATGTATTAGTTCTAAATCTTCAAGGAATAGGTCCATGATGGTTCTTAATCCATTCTTATTAAAACATATTTATGTTCTTACCTTGTGAAATTTATCTCATATCTTTTCCAAATGTACTATGATTGGAACTCTCTCATATTTAATCTTGCTAATGACTAATCTCCTTTCTTTGTTTCTGAATTGCATATGTTTGTCTCTTTTGTTGTTCATTGTATAGCTCGAGTAAACGAGATCTAATCGTACAGGATTAAGACTGTCTCTTATACACATCTAGATGTGTGCATGAGTTATTAGAACTTATTATGTTTCATGTACTTTGTTAAGAACTCCTTTCTTGTTTCTTAATCTTATGCGACTTGATCTCCAGAGTATTAGTATTTAATCTTTACGATTTGTCCTATTCTTAGTTCTCAATATCAAATGCAGTACAACTCCTTCCTACACGTGATTAAGCACGTATACTTCAGCCTCATTTTCACTTACAGTGGAAGGAGTTGTACTCGCCATATTGAGAACCATGTCTCTAACTATGCATCTAAAAGAATAGAAGAGACAGGTATAATATTATCTCACATACACATCGATCATCTAATAGTATTCAGGATTAAGAAGTAACAAAGAACTCAGCTTCTTTAACTGATCTTATACACATCTCTTTGTAAGTTCTAACATCCTGTACGATAGATCTCCGCACATCGCCATATATATAGTAAATTATACACATCTAGATGTGTATAAGAGACAGGGTGATGATCGCACCTTCAACGACCATCTTAGACAATTATAGGGCTTATCATTCGTTATTAGATATTCTTGTCTTTTAAAACATGTATGGGTTAATAGATCACTTTCAGTTTCTGAATTATCTCCTAATATTTTTATGTGTTGTTCTCCTTTTGCTTTCTAACAATAGAGCAGAATGCTAGCTTAATTTCTTGGTTTCAACCTTTGCAACTAATCTTCTTCTTACTCGTAGCAAGTTTAGATCGCCTCATTTCTCATTTCTTTCTGCAAATGCTATTAGATGATGTATTAGTTCTAAATCTTCAAGGTAGGTCCAGCGTGATGGTTATTAATCCATTCTTATTAAAACATATTTATGTTTTACCTTGTAATTTGATCTCATATCTTTCCAGATGTGCTATGATTGAACTCCATATTTCAATCTTACAGCTTTACTAATCTCCTTTCTTTGTTGTGAATTGCATATGTTATGTCTCCTTTGTTGTTCATTGTGTGGTGTTTCATTATTAGTCGTGATTTCTTAGTTCTCAATATTGTACGATTATCACTTCTTCCTTTGTCATTATACAAGGTGTAATTGGCTTCATTTCTTCGCTCTTTTTCAAATAAGGTTAGATAATCATCTTTTGTTCAAAGTCTTTTCAATTTGAACTGATTCTTGGTTCTTAGTCTAGCATAATTAAATCACATTTTACGTTGCTTTCATGAGTTGTTAGAACTTATTATGTTTCCTACTTGTACTTTGCGAGAACTCCTTTCTTGTTTCTAATCTTATGCGACTTGATCCCAGCTTATTAGTATTTAATCTTGTACGATTTGTCCCCATTCTTACTTCAATACGAATTTAGCACAACCTTCCATGTGATTAAGCACGATATCTTGGCCTCATTTCTCACTTATTTCTTCAAAACCATCATATTATATTTTAGTTCTTATTCTTTTATGCATAGTTCTCACTCATGGTTCTTAATTTGGCAAATCAAATGCATTTAAGTTATTATCTTGAGTTACGAGATTTACTTTTATAAGAACTCCCTACAATATATTACATCTAGATCGACTATAGTTCTCACTATCTTATGAGATTACACTTCTTCCTTAGTCATTAGCGTAATATTGTTGCCTCCATTCTTTCAATGCGATTAGATCATTCATTTGATCTAAATCTTTGTGCATGTAAGTCCCACACATGGTTCTCAATCTAGTCTAACTAAGTCACGTATAGAAATGACGCCAATCAAACTTGCTTTACGAGAAAGGAAGAAGTTGCGATCGTTCGATATTGAGAGCCAAGAAATTGACTAACCGTTCTATGTTATGAATCGCAAAAGGAAAGCACGTGATAAGACTTTAGGGAGATAATTAAGAAAACGTAAGAACACAAATATGTTGAGACAGGAAGTGATAATCGTACAATATTGAGAACTATGATGTTTCTACATGTACTACAATATTGAGAACTCCTTTCTTGCGACTTAATCCTACCTGGCTCTTATACAGGCTGTCTAGTATGTTACATCTATCTACTTTGTTAGTTCTAATCCCGTGATTTAATAGATCTCCTATACACTGGCTACAATATAGTACGCATTAGACCTTTCTTCTCAATATCGTACTATTACAATTTCTTCTTTAATCAATGCAGTATAATTAATAGCCTCATTTCTACTTTTCTTAAAATTACATAATCTCTTAATTATAAATTTTTAATGAATACGACCCGCACTTTGTTCTTTTTAAATCTAAAACGACTACTTCTCCTTTATTAGTTCTCAATCTTATTTGATTGTATCTCCTTTTGCGACTCACTATATTACGATTAGTCGACTTTCTCAATTCTCAATATCTTACGATTACACTTCTTCCTTAGTCATTAAGCTAATATAGTTGCCTCCGTTCCTGTCTCTTATACACATCTGTGCAGAGGTCCCACACATGGTTCTCAATCTAGTCTAACTAAGTCACGTATTAGGGGCTTATCATTCGTTTTTAGATATTCTTGAGACAGAACGGCTAGTCAATTTCTTGGCTCTCAATATCGAACGATCGCAACTTCTTCCTTACTCGTAAAGCAAGTTTGATCGGCCTCATTTCTCTATTGTTTTGCAAATGCTATTAGATGATGTATTTGTTCTAAATCTTCAAGGAATAGGTCCAGCGCATGGTTCTTAATCCATTCTTATTAAAACATATTTATGTTCTTACCTTGTGAAATTTGATCTCATATTTTCTTCTAGTGCTATGATTGGAACTCTCATATTTCAATCTTACGCGACTAATCTCCTTTCTTTGTTATGTGAATTGTATATGTTATGTCTCCTTTGTTGTTCATTGATGCCTAGATTAGTCGATTTCTTAGTTCTCACATTGTACAATTATTACTTCTTCCTTTGTCATTATACAAGGTGTAATTGGCTTCACATTTCTCTGTTCTTTTTCAAATAAGGTTAGATAATCATCTTTTGTTCAAAGTGTTTTTGAATTTGAACTGATTCTTGGTTCTTAGTCTAGCAGATTTAAATCACATTTTACGTTGCTTTCATGAGTTGTTAGAACTTATTATGTTTCTACTTGTACTTTGTTGCGAACTCCTTTCTTGTTTCTTAATCTTATGCGACTTGATCCCAGTTATTAGTATTTAATCTTGTACGATTTGTCCCCATTCTTACTTCTCGATATCGTACGAGTACAACTCCTTCCACTGTGATTAAGCACGTATACTTGGCCTCATTTCTCACTTATTTCTTCAAAACCATCATATTATATTTTAGTTCTTATTCTTTTATGCATAGTTCTCACTCATGGTTCTTAATTTGGCAAAATCAAATCGCATTTTAAGTTATTATCTTGAGTTACGAGATTTACTTTTATAAGAACTCCTGTTCTATTTCTTAATCTGATATGACTCGATCTACTTTGTTAGTTCTCAAGAACGGTTACATAAACTCTTAATTATAAATCTTTAATGAATACGACCCGCTCTTGGTTCTTTTTAAATCTAATACGACTACTTCTCCTTTATTAGTTCTCAATCTTATTTGATTGTATCTCCTTTTGCGACTTACACTATATTACGATTAGTCGACTTTCTCAATTCTCAATATCTTACGATTACACTTCTTCCTTAGTCATTAAGCTAATATTGTTGCTCCATTCTCTTCGAATGCGATTATATCATTCATTAGATCTAAATCTTTTGTGCACAAGTCCCACACATGGTTCTCAATCTAGTCTAACTAAGTCACGTATTAGACGCTTATCATCCGTTATTAGATATTCTTATCTTTTCAAGCACCACATGTATGTCGATTAGATCACCTTTCTCTCCCTAATATTTTAGCATGTGTTGTTCTCCTTTTGCGATTCGAAACATAGAATAGCGAGTCAATTTGTTGGCTCCCAATATCGAATAATCGCAACTTCTTCCTTACCCGTAAAGCAAGTTTGATCGGCCTTATTTCTCTATTCTTTTGCAAATGCTATTAGATGATGTATTAGTTCTAAATCTTCAAGGAATAGGTCCAGCGCATGGTTCTTAATCCATTCTTATTAAAACATATTTATGTTCATAACTTGTGAAATTTTATCTCATATCTTTTCCAAGTGTACTATGATTGGAACTCCTCTCACATTTCATAGTCTTACACGGCTAATCTCCTTTCTTTGTTCTATGAATTGCATATATGTCTCCTTTGTTGTTCATTGTATAGCTCTGATTAGTCGTGATTTTAGTTCTCAGATTGTAAGATCATGACTCGTTCCTTTGTCATAATACACAGGACCTATTCCTTGAAGATTTAGCATTTTATGACAGTGTATAGGCTGTACATAATCATCATTTGTTCAAAGTCTTTTTCAATTTGAACTAACTTGGTTCTTAGTCTAGCAGATTTAAATCACATTTTACGTTGCTTTCATGAGTTATTAGAACTTATTATGTTTCTACATGTACTTTGTTAAGAACTCCTTAGAACTGATCTTAATCTTAGCCAATTAGAACCTTATTAGTAATTAATCTTGTACGATTTGTCCTCTTTCTTACTTCATATCAATATCGTACGAGTACAACTCCTTCCACCTGTTCCTTGAAGATTTAGGCCTAATACATCATCTAATATCTTGCACTTCCATCATATTAGAAAACAGGCCTTATTCTAGAATGCATCTTATCACATTCGGTTCTTATAAGAGACAAATCAAATCGCATTTTAAGTTCTTATCTTGAGTTACGAGATTTACTTTTATAAGAACTCCTGCTCTATTTCTTAATCTGATATGACTCTGATCTACTTTGTTAGTTCTTAATCCTGCATATGATTAGATCTCCTATACAATCCGTCATAATATAGTACGATTAGATCTTTCTTTCTTCTCAATATCGACTATTACAATTCTTTTCTTTAATCAATGTGCGTATAATTAGGCCTCATTTCTAGCTTCTTTTCTTAAACGGTTACATAATCTCTTAATTATAAATTTTTAATGAATACGACCCGCACTTTGTTCTTTTTAAATCTAAAACGACTACTTCTCCTTTATTAGTTCTCAATCTTATTTGATTGTATCTCCTTTTGCGACTCACTATATTACGATTAGTCGACTTTCTCAATTCTCAATATCTTACGATTACACTTCTTCCTTAGTCATTAAGCTAATATAGTTGCCTCCGTTCTCTTTCGAATGCGATTAGATCATTCATTTGATCTAAATCTTTTTTGCAGAAGATATAAGAACAAATGAGTTCTCAATCTAGTCTAACTAAGTCACGTATTAGGGGCTTATCATTCGTTTTTAGATATTCTTGTCTTTTAAACATGTATGTCGATTGCCCAATAGAGATCACCTTTCTAGTTTCTGAATTATCTCCCCAATATTTTATCATGTGTTGTTCTCCTTTTACGATTCATAACACAGAACGGCTAGTCAATTTCTTGGCTCTCAATATCGAACGATCGCAACTTCTTCCTTACTCGTAAAGCAAGTTTGATCGGCCTCATTTCTCTATTGTTTTGCAAATGCTATTAGATGATGTATTTGTTCTAAATCTTCAAGGAATAGGTCCAGCGCATGGTTCTTAATCCATTCTTATTAAAACATATTTATGTTCTTACCTTGTGAAATTTGATCTCATATCTTTTCCAGATGTGCTATCAAATGGAACTACCTCAAATATTGGGTAGATAATATAAGAGAAACTAAGAAAGGTGATCTCTTATGACACAAATGCGGGTCGTATTCATATCTAAAAACGAATGATAAGCCCCTAATACGTGACTTAGTTAAATAAGGTTAGATAATCATCTTTGTCAAAGTGTTTTTGAATTTGAACTGATTCTTGGTTCTTAGTCTAGCAGATTTAAATCACATTTTACGTTGCTTTCATGAGTTGTTAGAACTTATTATGTTTCTACTTGTACTTTGTTGCGAACTCCTTTCTTGTTTCTTAATCTTATGCGACTTGATCCCAGTTATTAGTATTTAATCTTGTACGATTTGTCCCCATTCTTACTTCTCGATATCGTATTTAGTACAACCTTCCACTCGATTGAATTAAGTTATACTTGGCCTCATTTCTCACTTATTTCTTCAAAACCATCATATTATATTTTAGTTCTTATTCTTTTATGCATAGTTCTCACTCATGGTTCTTAATTTGGCAAAATCAAATCGCATTTTAAGTTATTATCTTGAGTTACGAGATTTACTTTTATAAGAACTCCTGTTCTATTTCTTAATCTGATATGACTCGATCTACTTTGTTAGTTCTCAATCCCGCATAATAAGTGTCATAATATAGTACGTTTAGACCCTTTCTTTCTTCCCAATATCGTACTATTACAATTTAATTCCTTAATCATTGTGCAGGCATAATTAATAGGCCTCATTTCTCAGTTCTTTTTCTTATACGGTTACATAAACTCTTAATTATAAATCTTTAATGAATACGACCCGCTCTTGGTTCTTTTTAAATCTAATACGACTACTTCTCCTTTATTAGTTCTCAATCTTATTTGATTGTATCTCCTTTTGCGACTTACACTTATACACATCTACTGACACAGTAAAAGAGATCTAATTGTACATGATTGAGAACTAACAAATTAGATGTGTATAAGAGACAGGTACGATATTGAGAACTAAGAATCGTAATATCGTCTCAAGATAAAATCTAATGTGCACAAGAGTTAACACTATGGTTAAGAATCTAGTCTAACTAAGTCACGTATTAGACGCTTATCATCCGTTATTAGATATTCTTATCTTTTCAACATGTATGTCGATTAGATCCCAAAGCAAGTTTGATCGGCCTTATTTCTCTATTCTTTTGCAAATGCTATTAGATGATGTATTAGTTCTAAATCTTCAAGGAATAGGTCCAGCGCATGGTTCTTAATCCATTCTTATTAAAACATATTTATGTTCATAACTTGTGAAATTTTATCTCATATCTTTTCCAAGTGTACTATGATTGGAACTCCTCTCACATTTCATAGTCTTACACGGCTAATCTCCTTTCTTTGTTCTATGAATTGCATATGTTATGTCTCCTTTTGTTGTTCATTGTATAGCTCGATTAGTCGCATTTCTATGTTCATACATAATCATCATTTGTTCAAAGTCTTTTTCAATTTGAACTGATTCTTGGTTCTTAGTCTAGCAGATTTAAATCACATTTTACGTTGCTTTCATGAGTTATTAGAACTTATTATGTTTCTACATGTACTTTGTTAAGAACTCCTTTCTTGTTTTCTTAATCTTATGCGACTTGATCCCAGTTATTAGTATTTAATCTTGTACGATTTGTCCCCATTCTTACTTAAGAATATCGTACGAGTACAACTCCTTCCACTGTGATTAAGCACGTATACTTGGCCTCATTTCTCACTTATTTCTTCAAAACCATCATATTATATTTTAGTTCTTATTCTTTTATGCATAGTTATCACTCATGGTTCTTAATTTGGACAAATCAAATCGCATTTTAAGTTCTTATCTTGAGTTACGAGATTTACTTTTATAAGAACTCCAGTTCTAGAAAGTTATACAGATTAAGAACTATGTCTGCTAGACTAAGAACTAAGAATTAGATCTCCATAGTATACACTGTCATAATATAGTACGATTAGACCCTTTCTTTCTTCTCAATATCGTACTATTACAATTTCTTCTTTAATCAATGTGCAGGCATAATTAATAGGCCTCATTTCTCAGTTCTTTTTCTTAAACGGTTACATAATCTCTTAATTATAAATTTTTAATGAATACGACCCGCACTTTGTTCTTTTAAATCTAAAACGACTACTTCTCCTTTATTAGTTCTCAATCTTATTTGATTGTATCTCCTTTTGCGACTCACTATATTACGATTAGTCGACTTTCTCAATTCTCAATATCTTACGATTACACTTCTTCCTTAGTCATTAAGCTAATATAGTTGCCTCCGTTCTCTTTCGAATGCGATTAGATCATTCATTTGATCTAAATCTTTTGTGCAGAGGTCCCACACATGGTTCTCAATCTAGTCTAACTAAGTCACGTATTAGGGGCTTATCATTCGTTTTTAGATATTCTTGTCTTTTAAACATGTATGTCGATTAGATCACGACTTTCTAGTAGACAATGATAACAAAGCAAAGGAGCTTAGTCGCGTCTCTTACATCTATAAATAACGTGAACGGCTAGTCAATTTTTGGTTTCAATATCGAACGATCGCAACTTCTTCCTTACTGATAAAGTTTGATCGGCCTCATTTCTCTATTGTTTTGCAAATGCTATTAGATGATGTATTTGTTCTAAATCTTCAAGGAATAGGTCCAGCGCATGGTTCTTAATCCATTCTTATTAAAACATATTTATGTTCTTACCTTGTGAAATTTGATCTCATATCTTTTCCAGATGTGCTATGATTGGAACTCCTCACATATTTCGTAATCTTACGCGACTAATCTCCTTTCTTTGTTATGTGAATTGCATATGTTATGTCTCCTTTTGTTGTTCATTGTACAGCTAGATTAGTCGCATTTCTTAGTTCTCAATATTGTACAATTATTACTTCTTCCTTTGTCATTATACAAGGTGTAATTGGCTTCATTTCTCTCTTTTTCAAATAGAAGCCAATTTGAACTGTCTCTTATACTTATCTAGCAGATATAAGAGACATTTTACGTTGCTTTCATGAGTTGTTAGAACTTATTATGTTTCTACTTGTACTTTGTTGCGAACTCCTTTCTTGTTTCTTAATCTTATGCGACTTGATCCCAGTTATTAGTATTTAATCTTGTACGATTTGTCCCCATTCTTACTTCTCGATATCGTACGAGTACAACTCCTTCCACTGTGATTAAGCACGTATACTTGGCCTCATTTCTCACTTATTTCTTCAAAACCATCATACATAATTAGTTCTTAACTTTTATGCATAGTTCTCACTCATGGTTCTTAATTTGGCAAAATAAGAACATAATGTGTCATAATATAGTACGTTTAGACCCTTTCTTTCTTCCCAATATCGTACTATTAGAATTTCTTCCTTAATCATTGTGCAGGCATAATTAATAAGGCCTCATTTCTCAGTTCTTTTTCTTATACGGTTACATAAACTCTTAATTATAAATCTTTAATGAATACGACCCGCTCTTGGTTCTTTTTAAATCTAATACGACTACTTCTCCTTTATTAGTTCTCAATCTTATTTGATTGTATCTCCTTTTGCGACTTACACTATATTACGATTAGTCGACTTTCTCAATTCTCAATATCTTACGATTACACTTCTTCCTTAGTCATTAAGCGAATATTGTTGCCTCCATTCTCTTTCGAATGCGATTATATCATTCATTAGATCTAAATCTTTTGTGCACAAGTCCCACACATGGTTCTCAATCTAGTCTAACTAAGTCACGTATTAGACGCTTATCATCCGTTATTAGATATTCTTATCTTTTCAACATGTATGTCGATTAGATCACCTTTCCTCTCCCTAATATTTTAGCATGTGTTGTTCTCCTTTTGCGATTCGAAACATAGAATAGCGAGTCAATTTGTTGGCTCCCAATATCGAATAATCGCAACTTCTTCCTTACCCGTAAAGCAAGTTTGATCGGCCTTATTTCTCTATTCTTTTGCAAATGCTATTAGATGATGTATTAGTTCTAAATCTTCAAGGAATAGGTCCAGCGCATGGTTCTTAATCCATTCTTATTAAAACATATTTATGTTCATAACTTGTGAAATTTTATCTCATATCTTTTCCAAGTGTACTATGATTGGAACTCCTCTCACATTTCATAGTCTTACACGGCTAATCTCCTTTCTTTGTTCTATGAATTGCATATGTTATGTCTCCTTTTGTTGTTCATTGTATAGCTCGATTAGTCGCATTTCTTAGTTCTCAGTATTGTACGATTATGACTTCTTCCTTTGTCATTATACAAGGTGTAATTGGCTACATTTCTCAGTTCTTTTTCAAATAAGGTTACATAATCATAAAATATCATTTGTTCAAAGTCTTTTTCAATTTGAACTGATTCTTGGTTCTTAGTCTAGCAGATTTAAATCACATTTTACGTTGCTTTCATGAGTTATTAGAACTTATTATGTTTCTACATGTACTTTGTTAAGAACTCCTTTCTTGTTTTCTTAATCTTATGCGACTTGATCCCAGTTATTAGTATTTAATCTTGTACGATTTGTCCCCATTCTTACTTCTCAATATCGTACGAGTACAACTCCTTCCCACTGTGATTAAGCACGTATACTTGGCCTCATTTCTCACTTATTTCTTCAAAACCATCATATTATATTTTAGTTCTTATTCTTTTATGCATAGTTATCACTCATGGTTCTTAATTTGGACAAATCAAATCGCATTTTAAGTTCTTATCTTGAGTTACGAGATTTACTTTTATAAGAACTCCAGTTCTATTTCTTAATCTGATATGACTCGATCTACTTTGTTAGTTCTTAATCCTGTACGATTAGATCTCCTATATCACTTATGTCATAAGATAGTACGATTAGACCCTTTCGAGAATTCTCAATATCGTACTATTACAATTTCTTCTTTAATCAATGTGCAGGTAATAATTAATAGGCCTCATTTCTCAGTTCTTTTTCTTAAACGGTTACATAATCTCTTAATTATAAATTTTTAATGAATACGACCCGCACTTTGTTCTTTTTAAATCTAAAACGACTACTTCTCCTTTATTAGTTCTCAATCTTATTTGATTGTATCTCCTTTTGCGACTCACTATATTACGATTAGTCGACTTTCTCAATTCTCAATATCTTACGATTACACTTCTTCCTTAGTCATTAAGCTAATATAGTTGCCTCCGTTCTCTTTCGAATGCGATTAGATCATTCATTTGATCTAAATCTTTTGTGCAGAGGTCCCACACATGGTTCTCAATCTAGTCTAACTAAGTCACGTATTAGGGGCTTATCATTCTTTTTTAGATATTCTTGTCTTTTAAACATGTATGTCGATTAGATCACCTTTCTAGAATAATTTCTGAATTATCTCCCTAATATTTTATCATGTGTTGTTCTCCTTTTACGATTCATAACACAGAACGGCTAGTCAATTTCTTGGCTCTCAATATCGAACGATCGCAACTTCTTCCTTACTCGTAAAGCAAGTTTGATCGGCCTCATTTCTCTATTGTTTTGCAAATGCTATTAGATGATGTATTTGTTCTAAATCTTCAAGGAATAGGTCCAGCGCATGGTTCTTAATCCATTCTTATTAAAACATATTTATGTTCTTACCTTGTGAAATTTGATCTCATATCTTTTCCAGATGTGCTATGATTGGAACTCCTCACATATTTCGTAATCTTACGCGACTAATCTCTTCTTTGTTATGTGAATTGCATATGTTATGTCTCCTTTTGTTGTTCATTGTACAGCTAGATTAGTCGCATTTCTTAGTTCTCAATATTGTACAATTATTACTTCTTCCTTTGTCATTATACAAGGTGTAATTGGCTTCATTTCTCTGTTCTTTTTCAAATAAGGTTAGCCATTCAATTAATAATCATCTTTTGTTCAAAGTGTTTTTGAATTTGAACTGATTCTTGGTTCTTAGTCTAGCAGATTTAAATCACATTTTACGTTGCTTTCATGAGTTGTTAGAACTTATTATGTTTCTACTTGTACTTTGTTGCGAACTCCTTTCTTGTTTCTTAATCTTATGCGACTTGATCCCAGTTATTAGTATTTAATCTTGTACGATTTGTCCCCATTCTTACTTCTCAATATCGTACGAGTACAACTCCTTCCACTGTGATTAAGCACGTATACTTGGCCTCATTTCTCACTTATTTCTTCAAAACCATCATATTATATTTTAGTTCTTATTCTTTTATGCATAGTTCTCACTCATGGTTCTTAATTTGGCAAAATCAAATCGCATTTTAAGTTATTATCTTGAGTTACGAGATTTACTTTTATAAGAACTCCTTGTTCTAAGGAAGAAAATGTAAAGTATGACTCTGGGAACTTTGTTAGTGTCTAAATGTATAATCAGGCTATGTATAAGTACGTTTAGACCCTTTCTTTCTTCCCAATATCGTACTATTACAATTTCTTCCTTAATCATTGTGCAGGCATAATTAATAAGCCTCATTTCTCAGTTCTTTTTCTTATACGGTTACATAAACTCTTAATTATAAATCTTTAATGAATACGACCCGCTCTTGGTTCTTTTTAAATCTAATACGACTACTTCTCCTTTATTAGTTCTCAATCTTATTTGATTGTATCTCCTTTTGCGACTTACACTATATTACGATTAGTCGACTTTATCAATTCTCAATATGATAAGATTACACTTCTAGACTTAGAACCATTAAGCGAATATTGTTGCCTCCATTCTCTTCGAATGCGATCTAATAACGGATGATAAGCGTCTAATACGGCCTAGTTAATTAGATTGAGAACCATCTCATATGGGATCTAGTCTGTATAAGAGACACGTATTGTGACAAGAGACATCATCTAATTATTAGATATTCTTAAGGATCAACATTATGTCGATTGTATCACCGAGATATTGGGAATATTTTAGCATGTGTTGTTCTCCTTTTGCGAACAAACATAGAATAAGATATTCAATTTTTCGAATCCTGTCGGAGAATAACACATCTAGATGTGTATACTTAGACAGCAAATTGAGAACCTGTCTCTTATCACATTCATGTGTATAAGAGCTATTAGTCTGACGTACTATATTATAAATCTTCAAGGAATAGGTCCAGCGCCTGTCTCTTATACACATCTAGATGTGTATAAGAGACAGGTTCTTAATCCATTCTTATTAAAACATATTTATGTTCATAACTTGTGAAACTTTGATCTCATATGATTATGTAACCAAGTGTGCTATGAACTGAGAAATGTACTCATATTACATAATCTTACACGACTAATCTCCTTTCTTTGTTCTATGAATTGCATATGTTATGTCTCCTTTTGTTGTTCATTGTATAGCTCGATTAGTCGCATTTCTTAGTTCTCAGTATTGTACGATTATGACTTCTTCCTTTGTCATTATACAAGGTGTAATTGGCTACATTTCTCAGTTCTTTTTCAAATAAGGTTAGGTCCATACTTGGCCTCATTTCTCACTTATTTCTTCAAAACCATCATATTATATTTTAGTTCTTATTCTTTTATGCATAGTTATCACTCATGGTTCTTAATTTGGACAAATCAAATCGCATTTTAAGTTCTTATCTTGAGTTACGAGATTTACTTTTATAAGAACTCCAGTTCTATTTCTTAATCTGATATGACTCGATCTACTTTGTTAGTTCTTAATCCTGTACGATTAGATCTCCGCTATACACTGTCATAATATAGTACGATTAGACCCTTTCTTTCTTCTCAATATCGTACTATTACAATTTCTTCTTTAATCAATGTGCAGGCATAATTAATAGGCCTCATTTCTCAGTTCTTTTTCTTAAACGGTTACATAATCTCTTAATTATAAATTTTTAATGAATACGACCCGCACTTTGTTCTTTTTAAATCTAAAACGACTACTTCTCCTTTATTAGTTCTCAATCTTATTTGATTGTATCTCCTTTTGCGACTCACTATATTACGATTAGTCGACTTTCTCAATTCTCAATATCTTACGATTACACTTCTTCCTTAGTCATTAAGCTAATATAGTTGCCTCCGTTCTCTTTCGAATGCGATTAGATCATTCATTTGATCTAAATCTTTTGTGCAGAGGTCCCACACATGGTTCTCAATCTAGTCTAACTAAGTCACGTATTAGGGGCTTATCATTCGTTTTTAGATATTCTTGTCTTTTAAACATGTATGTCGATTAGATCACCTCCTAATCAATTTCTTGGCTCTCAATATCGAACGATCGCAACTTCTTCCTTACTCGTAAAGCAAGTTTGATCGGCCTCATTTCTCTATTGTTTTGCAAATGCTATTAGATGATGTATTAGTTCTAAATCTTCAAGGAATAGGTCCAGCGCATGGTTCTTAATCCATTCTTATTAAAACATATTTATGTTCTTACCTTGTGAAATTTGATCTCATATCTTTTCCAGATGTGCTATGATTGGAACTCCTCACATATTTCGTAATCTTACGCGACTAATCTCCTTTCTTTGTTATGTGAATTGCATATGTTATGTCTCCTTTTGTTGTTCATTGTACAGCTCGATTAGTCGCATTTCTTAGTTCTCAATATTGTACAATTATTACTTCTTCCTTTGTCATTATACAAGGTGTAATTGGCTTCATTTCTCTGTTCTTTTTCGATCGCAACAAAGTAAAGTAATTAAGTTCTGTCATTCTTACTTCTCAATATCGTGATTTGAGTACAACTCCTTCCACTGTGATTAAGCACGTATACTTGGCCTCATTTCTCACTTATTTCTTCAAAACCATCATATTATATTTTAGTTCTTATTCTTTTATGCATAGTTCTCACTCATGGTTCTTAATTTGGCAAAATCAAATCGCATTTTAAGTTATTATCTTGAGTTACGAGATTTACTTTTATAAGAACTCCTGTTCTATTTCTTAATCTGATATGACTCGATCTACTTTGTTAGTTCTCAATCCTGGTACAATTAGATCTCCTTTACTGTGTCATAATATAGTACGATTAGAGAATAAGAATTTAGATCCCAATATCGTACTATTACAATTTCTTCCTTAATCATTGTGGTAAGTAATCGTAAGAAACGTACTCTTTTTCTTATACGGTTACATAAACTCTTAATTATAAATCTTTAATGAATACGACCCGCTCTTGGTTCTTTTTAAATCTAATACGACTACTTCTCCTTTATTAGTTCTCAATCTTATTTGATTGTATCTCCTTTTGCGACTTACACTATATTACGATTAGTCGACTTTCTCAATTCTCAATATCTTACGATTACACTTCTTCCTTAGTCATTAAGCGAATATTGTTGCCTCCATTCTCTTTCGAATGCGATTATATCATTCATTAGATCTAAATCTTTTGTGCACAAGTCCCACACATGGTTCTCAATCTAGTCTAACTAAGTCACGTATTAGACGCTTATCATCCGTTATTAGATATTCTTATCTTTTCAACATGTAAGATATGTCGATTAGATCACCTTTCTCTCCCTAATATTTTAGCATGTGTTGTTCTCCTTTTGCGATTCGAAACATAGAATAGCGAGTCAATTTGTTGGCTCCCAATATCGAATAATCGCAACTTCTTCCTTACCCGTAAAGCAAGTTTGATCGGCCTTATTTCTCTATTCTTTTGCAAATGCTATTAGATGATGTATTAGTTCTAAATCTTCAAGGAATAGGTCCAGCGCATGGTTCTTAATCCATTCTTATTAAAACATATTTATGTTCATAACTTGTGAAATTTTATCTCATATCTTTTCCAAGTGTACTATGATTGGAACTCCTCTCACATTTCATAGTCTTACACGGCTAATCTCCTTTCTTTGTTCTATGAATTGCATATGTTATGTCTCCTTTTGTTGTTCATTGTATAGCTCGATTAGTCGCATTTCTTAGTTCTCAGTATTGTACGATTATGACTTCTTCCTTTGTCATTATACAAGGTGTAATTGGCTACATTTCAGCTTCTCACTTGGCCTCATTTCTCACTTATTTCTTCAAAACCATCATATTATATTTTAGTTCTTATTCTTTTATGCATAGTTATCACTCATGAGTTCTTAATTTGGACAAATCAAATCGCATTTTAAGTTCTTATCTTGAGTTACGAGATTTACTTTTATAAGAAAAATATGATGGTTTTGAAGAAATGTATAAGATAATCTCTTAATTATAAATTTTTAATGAATACGACCTGCACTTTGTTAAGAAAAATTGTAATAGTACGACTTCTCCTTTATTAGTTCACAATCTTGTTTGATTGTATCTCCTTTTGCGACTCACTCTTATACACATCTAGATGTGTAATTCTCAATATCTTACGATTACACTTCTTCCTTAGTTATTAAGCTAATATAGTTGCCTCCGTTCCCTTTCGAATGCGATTAGATCATTCATTTGATCTAAATCTTTTGTGCACAGGTCCCACACATGGTTCTCAATCTAGTCTAACTAGGTCACGTATTAGGGCTTATCATTCGTTATTAGATATTCTTGTCTTTCAACATGTATTACGTCTTATTTCATAATCTTACACGACTAATCTCCTTTCTTTGTTATGTGAATTGCATATGTTATGTCTCCTTTTGTTGTTCATTGTATAGCTCGATTAGATATTTCTAAGTTCTCAGAATTGTACAATTATAGACTAATCGTCCTTTGTCATTACAAAACAAGGTGTAATTGGCTTCATTTCTCAGAAGTATCTACAACTATAAGTATACTGTGATTAAGCATAAGTGAGAAATCATTTCTCACTTATTTCTTCAAAATCATCATATTATATTTTAGTTCTTATTCTTTTATGCATAGTTATCACTCATGGTACTTAATTTGGCCAAATCAAATCGCATTTTAAGTTCTTATCTTGAGTTACGAGATATACGTTTACAAGAACTCCTGTTGTATTTCTTAATCTGATATGACTCGATCTACGTTGTTAGTTAGTAAGGACGTAGACTCGTACGTCATATGAGAACTAAGAAAGGGGACCTGTCTCTTATACACATCTAGATGTGTATAAGAGACAGGTCGTAAGATACAATTTCTTCCTTAATCACTTGCGGTGCATAATTAATAGGCCTCATTTCTCAGTTCTTTTTCTCATGCGATTATATAATCTCTTAATTATAAATCATTAATGAATACGACCCGCTCTTGGTTCTTTTTAAATATAGTACGACTACTTCTCCTTTTTTTTTTTTAATCAAACGCCCAAAAGGTGGGCAGAACTTTTATTTATTTTATGAGTTATTACAATATCATAGGTTAGGCAGCTCCTTAGCATCTAGCCAAACCAGACCTTTTATAGAGCAAGGAATGGTGTTGTTTCAGACTAACATACATTGATTTGCAATACCCTCATTAGCTAATCTATCAAAGAACTTGATTAGACTCTCTAAAAATATGTTTAAATGAAATCTGTTTTCCAACACAAAGGCCTTGTATGACACGGGTTCTATGCGCGGTCAAAGGCAATGTCCTCATTTAGGATGAAGCATCCTAGATGTGGCATAACATACAGGTTGAAGGTCATAAGATTCTCTTAGGTTGAGTTACTCAAGACTTGTGCTTCAAATCCTGAGAGAAGCAATTCATCAGCTGTACTTTCTCTTGTGAAGGGGTGGATTGAGGAAATATTCACTAAATATGAGTTGATGTTGGCAATGATGCGTGCAGCACTACTTGTTTTCCCATCAAACACAGCCATGTTCCTAGCTTTCCATAAGAAGGAACCAACATATTATGCAAGGGAGGATTTTGTGGATTAGCCCAATTGCGGAAGAGGGTGCTGCAGCCCATCACCATGAGCTAAGCTTGTCTAAGATGGTCGTTCTAGGTGCGATCATCACCTCTAGCCAAGTTTCGAAAAAGTACCAAACTTGGCGTGAGATAGCGCAAAGACACAAAAAGATGATCCAAGGACTCTCCATGACAACAGTGAGTAGCACTTGGAGCCACTAGATGATAATTTGATTACGTCGGCTTTTCCTTAGCCAAGTCTCCTATACACATAAGAGATGTGTATATGGAGATCTTCACTTTGGAGTCTCTTATACACATCTAGATGTGTATAAGAGACAGGGGTAAAGTTTGCCTCTTATACACATCCAGATGTGTATAAGAGACAGGATCACTAGAAGATGTGGTACGAAACAATCCGGTCTGGTTCATCACCATGAAGATCGATCTTTCATTGAGAATTGCGACAATGGTTTGCAGCTCCTCCATACTAGTATGTCTCGCCCAGAAGAGGAAATATTCCAACACATTAGAACCCCAAACATGGGAAACCTTGAGCTGTCCCTTATACACCTGTTCTACCTTGTGGGAAAGAGGTCCGTATTTGGTCCACCCATGGACCATTTTCTAGCAAATCAGCCAATGAGGAATAACAGTTCCCTTCTCTCAGCATCACGAACTCGTATAAGAGACAGACGAGTAAGGAAGAAGTTGCGATCGTTCGATATTATTTGAAAAAGAACAGAGAAATGAAGCCAATTACACCTTGTACTGTCTCTTACGAGCTGTCTAGATGTGTATAAGAAGCTCGTTTATATGTCGAATGGATTTGGTTTCTCCTTTGTGAAAATGATAACATCATCTCGCGAAGGCCAAGTGGGGAGGTAGTTGGGCATTGTGCGGATTGAGTGTTTGAAATTTTACCTCGTGAACTTTTGCCTTTAATCCCTCGTGGAAAATGTCTCCAACATTAATATGAATAAAGGGGTGATAAGGGATCTCCTTGACGAATCCTCTAGATTAGATGTGTATAAGAGACATCTTGGATGAGGGAAGTCCAATGTTCAGCTTATCCAATCTTGTGTAGAATGGCATATAAGAAAGGCCATGAAAGCCTATCAAACATGTAGCTTATAGTTTGATGATCAAATTTCTCCTCGCCTTCCGATCTATGAAATTGGTCATTTCTTGCACAAGAAGAATGTTATCGGCAATGTCCTCCCTTGAACATAGGCCACTTGTTCGGGTGAAATAATCTTCGTAGAATGAGGGAAAGTCGGGACAGGATATCTTGATTACAAGCACATATTGATGAAAGTGCAAGCTTATGGGCCGAAGTCACTAAAAGAATTCGGATTGGCACTGTTTTTGGGATTTCATTTAAACATATTTTTAGAGCTGTCTCTTATACACTAAGTCTAGTCTCTTAAGAACATCTGAGGACTGCATCGGATACAGATCTACATGTGTATATGTGAGCAGGTAGCCATGAATGGAAGAATTTGGAGTTTTTGTCACCCTCTTTCAGCCATTTCATCCCCGCTTTTTGCTGCCAAAAAGCTTCCTCTTCTGCCAAGCACCTCATATGGATCGCCTGGGCATGAGCTAAGGCAATTTGGTTACTTTGGCTCTGGTGTGCCAAAAGTGTTTCTTCCTTGATTTTGACTCTTGTTCGGCTTCTTAACCTTGTGTAATTGGCTTCAATTGCCTTAGCTCATGCCCAGGCGATCCATATGAGGTGCTTGGCAGAAGAGGAAGCTTTTTGGCAGCAAAAAGCGGGGATGAAATGGCTGAAAGAGGGTGACAAAAACTCCAAATTCTTCCACCTGTCTCTTATACACATCTGTTCTCATTGGAGGCTTTGAGCACAAGTGGCGAGTGGTCTGAGCACGTCTAGACAGATGTGTTAATACAAATGGATTGTTAGAACCGGTACTCTAGAAATATTCCTTGAAGACTCTCAAAGACATATGCCTAAAATATTAGGGATATTTTTAAGAAACTAGAAGTGAGAAATGATCGACATACATAGGTGTAAGGTGAGTGATCCAATCCACATGCATGTAGGCAATATTGAAGTCATCCATGGCATCAAGGTGCAATGGGGAAGTTCCTTTGTACTCATCAGAACTAGATATGACATTGAAGTCGCCACCCACCAGCCATGGAGTTTGAGGTTGACAGTGCATTTTGCATAAACAAAGGAGGCTTCCATGTGGAAACATGGAGGAGCTGATCCGAGCTGAATGTGGGGACGAGACCTAGGAGTCGGTTCCAAAAAAGCCAAATTTTGCCATTTGAGTTGCACTAAGAAATAGAACAGGTGTTCTTATAAACTGATGAACCAGACCGGATCTGTCTCTTATACACATCTAGATGTGTATAAGAGACAGGGTTAAAGTTAATCATTCAACAGCATCTACGAGTGAGGGTTTATTAGCTATCCTCGAATGTTCCAAACTAAAATGATCCATTTAACATTGTGGGAGAAGGCAGCTTGAGTTTGCTTTGGCCAACTCGGTGCGCATTGGCCTTGGCATAGAGTAGGTTCTTTTTGCGTTCTTTTCTTTTTGATGAGGGCTTACAACTCCCTCCCATTTAACGAGAGATACTCCATGGACAGCTGCAAACCATTGTCGCAATTCTCAATGTATAAGAGACATTAAGGATGACTGACTGTCAATGGAGCACCCGGATTCTTTTGGACCACTAAAGGGTCTGCTCGTCTTATACACCCTTATCACTCCTTTTATTCATATTAATGTTGGAGACATTTTCACAGGGATTAAAGGCAAAAGTTCACGAGGGTAAAATTTCAGCCCAATCTCCAAGAACTTCAAGGGCTGACCTTCCACAATGTGCTCATTTTCAAAATTTGAATCCAAGTGCTGGAGTGCAGCACCCTTATTCCTCCCATTTAATTACTTGGGGTGTCCCATTCACAAAGGCAAAGGACGGCGCACTATCTGTCTCTTATACCGGAGTATCTTTTCGGTGGTCCTTCAAGCTTATCACTGCATTCACATGTGGAAAAGATGGGGCTGATTTTGAGCCCGAAGGTCCAGCCTCGGGCTCAAAATCAGCCCCATCTTTTCCAATGTGAATGCATGGGATAAGCTTGAAGGAGTTGTTTCTTCTTGGCACCAGCTGCAATCTAGATGTGTATAAGAGCATCTCTTACCCGATCGGGATAAGAGACACCTGGTCGGTTCGGATCTGTCTGCAATACACATCTAGATGTGTCTAAGAGTGGTAGCAGGATTTTTTGCACAAAAGATTTAGATCAAATGAATGAGAAGGAAGGTCGATAGAGGTCTACTTCCACACATACCTTAGCAACACTTGGCCTCGTGAAATTTGGTAAGGGCTAAGTCGAGTTTAAGGGGTGTTCCAACCGCTTGAGCAGATCTAAATCGGACAGTGTTTGTTGAATAAGACTTGGAAGTCCTTCAAAAGTAATCCATATAGGCTATGGACGGTTCTTCATCAAATGATGTGTATAATAAGAACCCTCATGTAGTAGCCATTAACAAACCAGGTGTTTTTGAGCCAACATCGTAGGAAGTCCTCTTCCAATGAAAACCTCATCAATATGTGCTTGTAATCAAGATATCCGATGGTGAACTGACATTTGAATCCAATGG
The DNA here is from genome assembly GCA_025175665.1 of Cinchona pubescens. NCBI lineage: Eukaryota > Viridiplantae > Streptophyta > Magnoliopsida > Gentianales > Rubiaceae > Cinchona > Cinchona pubescens. The sequence goes on from JANKKI010000484.1 coordinate 28,908, forward strand.
TGTGAAAACTTTTGCGAAGAGTTTCCATGTTCGGCTTGCCTCTTGGAAAATTACCCACCAATGTGTAAAGGAGTTCTCAACAAAGTACATGCTCAAAGAGCCAAAGTAACCAAATTGCCTTAGCTCATGCCCAGGCGATCCATATGATATGCTTGGCAGAAGAGGAAGATTTGGTGGCAAGCAAAAAGCGGGGATGAAATGGCTGAAAGAGGGTGACAAAAACTCCAAATTCTTCCACTCCACCCTCCTGAATGGCAAATGTTCGCCATGGCTTATGGCAAAGGAGAAGAATAGGTGCTGTGTTTTAGTGAGATAGGTGCTGTGTTTTAGTGAGAGGAATTCTAGAGAGAAAGTCAGGAGGAGACTACTTCTCCTTTATTAGTTCTCAATCTTGTTTGATTATGGTATCTCCTTGTGCGACTCACAATATATTACGATTTGTCGACTTTCTTAGTTCTCAATATCCTGCGATTATACTTCTTCCTTAGTTATTAAGCTAATATGGTTGCCTCGTTCTCTTTCGAATGCGATTAGATCATTCATTTGATCTAAATCTTTTGTGCACAGGTCCCGCACATGGTTCTCAACCTAGTCTAACTAAGTCACGTATTACGGGCTTATCATCCGTTATTAGATATTCTCATCTTTTCAGCATGTATGTCGATTAGATCACCTTTCTAGTTTCTTAATTATCTCCCTAATATTTTATCACGTGCTCTCCTTTTGCGATTCATAACATAAAACAGTTAGTCAATTTCTTGGCTCTCAATATCGAACGATCGTAACTTCTTCCTTGCTCATAAAGCAAGTTTTATCGGCCTCGCTTCTCTATTCTTTTGCAAATGCTATTAGGTGAGGAATTAATTATAAATCTTCAAGGAATAGGTCCCGCCGCATGGTTCTTAAACCATTCCTATTCAAACATATTTATGTTCTTACCTTGTGAAATTTTGATCTCATATCTTTTCCAAAGGTGCTATGATTGGAACTCCTCTCGTATTTCATAATCTTACACGACTAATCTCCTCTCTTTGTTCTGATCTAAGAATATGTTATGAGACACTTTTGTTGTCTCTTATGTATAGCTTGATTAGTCGCATTTCTTAGTTCTCAATATTGTGCGATTTCACTTCTTCCTTTGTCATTATAGAAGGTGTAATTGGCTTCATTTCTCAGTTCTTTTTCAACTAAGGTTAGATAATCATATTTTGTTCAAAGTCTTTTTCAATTTCAACTGATTCTTGGTTCTTAATCTAGCATAATCAAATCACATTTTACGTTGTTATCATGAGTTATTAGAACTTATTAGGTTTCTACATGTACTTTGTTGAGAACTCCTTTCTTGTTTCTTAATCTTGTGCGGCTTGATCTCACATTTATTAGTATTTTATCTTGTACGATTTGTTCCCTTCTTAGTTCTCAATATCGTACGATACAACTCCTTCCGCTGTGATTAAGCGCGTATACTTGGCCTCATTTCTCACTTATTTCTTCTAAACCATCATATTATATTTTAGTTCTTATTCTTTTATGCATAGTTATCACTCATGGTTCTTAATTTGGCCAAATCAAATCGCATTTTAAGTTCTTATCTTGAGTTACGAGATTTACTTTTATAAGAACTCCTGTTGTATTTCTTAATCTGATATGACTCGATCTACTTTGTTAATTCTTAATCCTGTACGACTAGATCTCCTTTACTGTGTGATAATATAGCACGATTAGACCCTATTCATTATTCTCAATATCGTACTATTACAATTTCTTCCTTAATAAGATACACATAATTAATAGGCCTCATTTCTCAGTTCTTTTTCTCATGCGATTAGATAATCTCTTAATTATAAATCATTAATGAATACGACCCGCTCTTGGTTCTCTTTTTAAATATAGTACGACTACTTCTCCTTTATTAGTTCTCAATCTTGTTTGATTGTGGTATCTCCTTGTGCGACTCACAATATATTACGATTTGTCGACTTTCTTAGTTCTCAATATCCTGCGATTATACTTTTTCCTTAGTTATTAAGCTAATATGGTTGCCTCCGTTCTCTTTCGAATGCAATTAGATCATTCATTTGATCTAAATCTTTTGTGCACAGGTCCCGCACATGGTTCTGACTAACTAATCGTACAGAACTAACAAAGTAGATTGAGATGTGTATCAGAGACAGCACATGCACTGTTGAATGTTCTTATATACATCGGTACGAACAATGTTTATCTCGACTTAGACTTGCGATTTCATAACATAAAACAGTTAGTCAATTTCTTGGCTCTCAATATCGAACGATCGTAACTTCTTCCTTGCTCCTAAAGCAAGTTTTATCGGCCTCATTTCTCTATTCTTTTGCAAATGCTATTAGATGATAATGAATTAATTATAAATCTTCAAGGAATAGGTGATTGATGGTTCTTAATCCATTCCTATTCAAACATATTTATGTTCTTACCTTGTGAAATTTGATCTCATATCTTTTCCAAATGTGCTATGATTGGAACTCCTCTCATATTTCATAATCTTACACGACCAATCTCCTCTCTTTGTTCTGAATTGCATATGTTATTTCTCCTTTTGTTGTTCGTTGTATAGCTCGATTAGTCGCATTTCTTAGTTATCAATATTGTGCGATTATCACTTCTACTTTTGTCATTATAGAAGCTGTAATTGGCTTCATTCTCAGACCATGAGTGATAAGATGAGAATAATCTAATCTTTTGTTCATAAGTCTTTTTCAATTTGAACTGATTCTTGGTTCTTAATCTAGCATAATCAAATCACATTTTACGTTGTTATCATGAGTTATTAGAACTTATTATGTTTCTACATGTACTTTGTTGAGAACTCCTTTCTAGTTTCTTAATCTTATGCGACTTGATGTCCCAGTTATTAGTATTTAATCTTGTACGATTTGTCCCCTTTCTTAGTTCTCAATATCGTACGAGTACAACTCCTTCCACTGTGATTAAGCACATATACTTGGCCTCATTTCTCACTTATTTCTTCAAAACCATCATATTATATTTTAGTTCTTATTCTTTTATGCATAGTTATCACTCATGGTTCTTAATTTGGCCAAATCAAATCGCATTTTAAGTTCTTATCTTGAGTTACGATATATACTTTTACAAGAACTCCTGTTGTATTTCTTAATCTGATATGACTCGATCTCCTTTGCCACTCGGCCATGGCCGAACCAGCTGCCCTTCAGCCATCGGTTGAGTGGGCTGAGAATATCTAATCTTCTATAATATCGTACTATTACCTAATCTGTCTCTTATACACACTGTCTAGGCATGTGTATAATAGGCCTCATGAGGCTGTTCTTTTTCTTATGCGATTGGACAGTGTAATAGTACGATACCGAGAAGAAATAAAGATACTCTTCTTTGGTTCTTTTTAAATCTAGTACGACTACTTCTCCTTTATTAGTTCTCAATCTTGTTTGATTGTTGTATCTATATTGCTGTCTCACAATGGATTACGATGTAGTCGTACTTTCTTAGTTCTCAATAGGGGACGATTATACTTCTTAAATAGTTATTAAGCTAATATGAAAAAGAGCTGAGAAATGAATGCGATTGCATCATTCATAATGATCTAAATCTTTTGTGCACAGGTCCCGCACATGGTTCTCAACCTAGTCTAACTATATCACGTATTACGGGCTTATCATCCGTTATTAGATATTCTCATCTTTTCAGCATGTATGTCGATTAGATCACCTTTCTAGTTTCTTAATTATCTCCCTAATATTTTATCACGTGCTCTTCTTTTGCGATTCATAACATGGAACAGTTAGTAAATTTCTTGGCTCTCAATATCGAACGATCGCAACTTCTTCCTTGCTCTTAAAGCAAGTTTGATTGGCCTCACTTCTCTATTCTTTTGCAAAAGACTTAAATTAGACAAATCATACAAGTTCTAAATCCTAATTCCTGTCTCTTATACACATCTAGATGTGTATAAGAGACAGGTACAGGATTAAGAACTAACAAAGTAGACATATCAGATTAAGAAAATGCAACTGGAGTTCTTATAAAACCTCTCATATTTCATAATCTTACACGACTAATCTCCTCTTCTTTGTTCTGAATTGCATATGTTATGTCTCCTTTTGTTGTTCATTGTATAGCTCGATTAGGTCGATTTCTTAGTTATCAATATTGTGCGATTATCACTTCTTCCTTTGTCATTATACAAGGTGTAATTGGCTTCATTTCTCAGTTCCTTTTCAACTAAGGTTAGATAATCATCTTTTGTTCAAAGTCTTTTTCAATTTCGTACTGATTCTTGGTTCTTAATCTAGCATAATCAATCACATTTTACGTTGTTATCATGAGCAATTAGAACTTATTATGTTTCTACATGTACTTTGTTGAGAACTCCATTCTTGTTTCTGTTAATCTTATGCGACTTGATCCTATTTATTAGGATTTTATCTTGTATGATTTGTCCTCTTTCTTAAGTCTCAATATCGTACGAGTACAAGTCCTTCCACTGTGATTAAGCACGTATACTTGGCCTCATTTCTCACTTATTTCTTCAAAACCAACATATTATATTTTAGTTCTTATTCTTTTATGCATAGTTATCACTCATGGTTCTTAATTTAGCCAAATCAAATCGCATTTTAAGTTCTTAACTTGAGTTACGAGATTTACTTTTAAAAGAACTCCTGTTGTATTTCTTAATCTGATATGACTCGATCTACTTTGTTAATTCTTAATCCTGCATTTATTAGATCTCTTTATCAGGTGATAATATAGCACGATTAGACCCTTTCTTTCTTCTCAATATTGCAACTATTACAATTTCTTCCTTAATCTCTTATAGGCATAATAGATAGAAATCATTTTCTCAGTTCTTTTTCTTATGCGATTAGATAATCTCTTAATTATAAATCGAGAACACATTTAATGAATATAACCCACTCTTGGTTCTTTTTAAATCTAGTACGACTACTTCTCCTTTATTAGTTCTCAATCTTGTTTGATTGTTGTATCTCCTTGTGCGACTCACAATATATTACGATTAGTCGACTTTCTTAGTTCTCAATATCTTACGATTATACTTTTTCCTTAGTTATTAAGCTGTATCATTAAGATTTCTAATTCGAATGCGATTATCTAATCGCATAAGATACAGAACTAGATGTGTATAAGGACCCGCACATGGTTAAAAACCTAGTCATAACTAAGTCACGTATTAGGGCTTATCATTCATTATTAGATATTCTCATCTTTTCAGCATTTATGTCGATTAGATCACCTTTCTAGTTTCTTAATTATGTCCCTAATATTTTATCACGTGTTCTCCTTTTGCGATTCATAACATAGAACAGTTAGTCAATTTCTTGGCTCTCTATATCGAACGATCGCAACTTCTTCCTTGATCATAAGTGAGCAAGTTCGATTGGCCTCAAGACTTCTCTATTCTTTTGCAAATGCTATTAGATGATGAATTAGTTATAAATCTTCAAGGAATAGGTCCCACCGCATGGTTCTTAATCCATTCTTATTCAAACATATTTATGTTCTTACCTTGTGAAATTTGATCTCATATCTTTTCCAAATGTGCTATGATTGGAACTCCTCTCATATTTCATAATCTTACACGACTAATCTCCTCTCTTTTTTCTGAATTGCATATGTTATGTCTCCTTTTGTTGTTATTGTATAGCTCGATTATTTGCATTTCTTGGTTCTCAATATTGTGCGATTATCGCTTCTTCCTTTGTCATTATACAAGATCTAATTGGCTTCATTTCTCGGTTCTTTTTCAATTAAGGTTAGCGAATCATCTTTTGTTCAAAGTCTTTTTCAATTTCAACTGATTCTTGGTTCTTAATCTAGCATAATCAAATCACATTTTACGTTTTTATCATGAGTTATTAGAACTTATTGTGTTTCTACATGTACTTTGTTGTAGAACTCCTTCCTTGTTTCTTAATCTTATGCGACTTGATCCCATTTATTAGTATTTTATCTTGTACGATTTGTACGATATTGAGAACTGAATATCGCATTTAATACAACTCCTTCCACTGTGATGATGCACGTAATACACAGGAGTGATTTCTCAAGTATTTCTGTAAAAAGATACACATCTAGATGTGTATCTTATTCTTTAATGAAGATAGTAATTACTCAGGTTATCTAATTCTAGATGTGTATCAAAGAGACAGTTTAAATTTCATCTATGAGCCAAGAGATACAATATAAGAACATAAGTTGCAAAAAGTACTCTGAAATGAGGCCTATTAATTGCTAGTTCTTAATCCGTACGATTAGATCCCCACTGTCATAATATAGTACTCTTATACACATCTTTCTTTCTTATCAATATCGTACTATTACAATTTCTTCCTTAATCACTGTGCAGGCATAATTAATAGGCCTCATTTCTCAGTTCTTTTTCTTATGCGATTAGATAATCTCTTAGATTATATTATAAATCTTTAATGAATACGACCCGCTTTTGGTTCTTTTTAAATCAAATACGACTACTTCTCCTTTATTAGTTCTCAATCTTGTTTGATTGTTGTATCTCCTTGTGCGACTCACAATATATTACGATTAGTCGACTTTTTTAGTTCTCAATATCTTACGATTATACTTCTTCCTTAGTTATTAAGCTAATATGGTTGCCTGCCTTCTCTTTTCGAATGCGATTAGATCATTCATCATCTAATAGGATTAAGAACTAACAAACATGGTTCTAATCATAGTCAGATTAATAACAGAAATGCGAGGACTAACTGTAATCTTATTACATATAGATCATCTTTTCAGCATTTATGTCGATTAGATCACCTTTCGTAGTTTCTTAATTATCTCCCTAATATTTTATCAAGTGCTCTCCTTTTGCAATTCATAACATAAAATAGTTAGTCAATTTCTTGGCTCTCAATATCGAACGATCGCAACAACTTCCTTACTCGTAAAGCAAGTTTGATCGGCCTCACTTTCTATATTGATAGCCATAGAAATTAGACTAAATGTATTAGTTATGAATCTTCAAGGAATAGGTCCCGCCACATGGTTCTTAATCCATTCCTATTCAAACATATTTATGTTCTTACCTTTTGAAATTTGATCTCATATCTTTTCCAAATGTGCTATGATTGGAACTCCTCTCATATTTCATAATCTTACACGACTAATCTCCTCTTTGTTCTGAATTGCATATGTTATGTCTCCTTTTGTTGTTCATTGTATAGTTCGATTAGTCGCATTTCTTAGTTCTCAATATTGTGCGATTATCACTTCTTCCTTTGTCATTATACAAGGTGTAATTGACTTCATTTCTAGTTCTTTTTCAACTAAGGTTAGATAATCATCTTTTGTTCAAAGTCTTTTTCAATTTCAACTGATTCTTGGTTCTTAATCTAGCATAATCAAATCACATTTTACGTTTATATCATGAGTTATTAGAACTTATTGGGTTTCTACATGTAATCATACTTTGTTGAGAACTCCTTCCTTGTTTCTTAATCTTATGCGACTTGATCCCATTTATTAGTATTTTATCTTGTAAGATTTGTCCCCTTTCTTAGTTCTCAATATCATACGAATACAACTCCTATCACTGTGATGATGCACGTATACATGGCCTCATTTCTCACATATTTCTTCAAAACCATCATATTATATTTTAGTTCTTATTCTTTTATGCATAGTTATCATTCATGGTTCTTAATTTGGCCAAATCAAATAGCATTTTAAGTTCTTATCTTGAGTTACGAGATTTACTTTTATAACGACTCCTATTTTATTTCTTAATCTGATATGACTCGATCTACTTTGTTAGTTCTTAATCCTGTACGATTAGATCCCCTTTACTGTGTCATAATAAAGGTATAATTAGACCATTAGCTGGACCTCTCAATATCGTACTATTACAATTTCTTCATCTAATAGCTTTGGCAAAAGAATAGAGAAGTGAGGCCAATAAAACTTGCTTTACGAGTAATGAAGTTGTTGCGTGCGATTGATAATCTCTTAATTATAAATCTTTAGTGAATATGACCCGCTCTTGGTTCATTTTAAATCAAATACGACTACTTCTCCTTTATTAGTTCTCAATCGACTTTCTTAGTTCTCGATATCTTACGATTATACTTCTTCCTTAGTTATTAAGCTAATATGGTTGCCTCCGTTCTCTTACGAAGAGACAGATTAGATCATTCATTTGATCTAAATCTTTTGTGCACAGGTCCCGAACATGGTTCTCATACCTAGTATAGCTAAGTCACGTCATACGGGCTTATCATCCGATATTAGATATTTTCATCTTTTCAGCATGGATGTCGATTAGATCACCTTTCTAGTTTCTTAATTGTCTCCCTAATATTTTATCACGTGCTCTTCTTTTGCGATTCATAACATAAAATAGTTAGTCAATTTCTTGGCTCTCAATATCGAACGATCGCAACAACTTCCTTACTCGTAAAGCAAGTTTTATCGGCCTCACTTCTCTATTCTTTTGAACAAAGCTATTAGATGATGTATTAGTTCTAAATCTACAAGGAATAGGTCCAGCCGCATGGTTCTTAATCCATTCCTATTCAAACATATTTATGTTCTTACCTTTTGAAATTTGATCTCATATCTTTTCCAAATGTGCTATGATTGGAACTCCTCTCATATTTCATAATCTTACACGACTAATCTCCTCTCTTTGTTTCTGAATTGCATATGTTATGTCTCCTTTTGTTGTTCATTGTATAGCTCGATTATTCGCATTTCTTAGTTCTCAATATTGTGCGATTATCACTTCTTCCTTTGTCATTATACAAGGTGTAATTGGCTTCATTTCTCATTGTTTCTTAATCTTATGCGACTTGATCCCATTTATTAAGAAAGGGGAGAAATCGTACAAGATAAAATGATAAGTTCTCAATATCGTCTCGAATACAACTCCTTCCACTGTGATTAAGTGAGAAATTGGCCTCATTTCTCACTTATTTCTTCAAAACCATCATATTATATTTTAGTTCTTATTCTTTTATGCATAGTTATCACTCATGGTTCTAAATTTGGCCAAATCAAATCGCATTTTAAGTTCTTATCTTGAGTTAAGAGATTTACTTTTATAAGAACTCCAGTTCTATTTCTTAATATGATATGACACGATCTACTTTGTTAGTTCTAAATCTTGTACGATTAGATCCCCTTTACTGTGTCATAATATAGTACGATTAGACCCTTTCATTCTTCTCAATATCGTACTATAACAATTTCATCCTTAATCACTGTGCATGCATAGATAAAGAGAGATCTAATCGTAATTGAAAAAGAACTAACAAATTAGATAATCTAATAATTACAATGGCATAAGATAATCTAATGTGACCCGCTCTTGGTTCTTTTTAAATCTTGTACGAGTACTTCTCCTTAATTAGTTCTCAATCTTGTTTGATTGTTGTATCTCCTTTTGCGACTCACAATATATTACGATTAGCCGACTTTCTTAGTTCTCAATATCTTACGATTATACTTCTTCCTTAGTTATTAAGCTAATATGGTTGCCTCCGTTCTCTTTCGAATGCGATTAGATCATTCATTTGGTCTAAATCTTTTGTGCACAGGTCCCGCACATGGTTATCAACCTATTCTAACTAAGTAACGTATTTGGGGCTTATCATCCGTTTTTAGATATTCTCATCTTTTCAGCATGTATGTCGATTAGATCACCATTCTAGTTTCTTAATTATCTCCCTAATATTTTATCACGTGCTCTCCTTTTGCGATTCATAACATAAAACAGTTAGCCAATTTCTTGGATCTCAATATCGAACGATCGCAAATTCTTCCTTACTCGTAAAGCAAGTTTTATCGCTTATGATGTGCCTCACTTCTCTATTCTTTTGCAAATGCTATTAGATGAAGAATTAGTTATAATTCTTCAAGGAATAGGTCCCACCGCATGGTTCTTAATCCATTCCTATTCAAACATATTTATGTTCTTATCTTGTGAAATTTGATCTCATATCTTTTCCAAATGTGCTATGATTGGAACTCCTCTCATATTTCATAATCTTACACGACTAATCTCCTCTCTTTGTTCTGAATTGCATATGTTATGTCTTCTTTTGTTGTTCGTTGTATAGCTCGATTAGTCGCATTTCATAGTTATCGATATTGTATAAGACTCCTTTCTTGTTTCTTAATCTTATGCGACTTGATCCCATTTATTAGTATTTTATCTTGTACGAATTGTCCCCTTTCTTAGTTCTCAATATCGTACTTAAGTTAGACTAGGTAGATCGAGTCATAAGCACGATACTGGCCTCATTTCTCACTTATTTCTTCAAAACCATCATATTATATTTTAGTTCTTATTCTTTTATGCATAGTTATCACTCATGGTTCTTAATTTGGCCAAATCAAATCGCATTTTAAGTTCTTATCTTGAGTTACGAGATTTACTTTTACAAGAACTCTGTTGTATTTCTTAATCTGATATGACTCGATCTACTTTGTTAGTTCTTATTCCAGTACGATTAGATCTCCTTTACTATGTCATAATATAGTACGACTAGACCCTTTCTTTCTTCTCAATATCGTACTATTACAATTTCTTCCTTAATCACTGTGCCGGCATAATTAATAGGCCTAATTTCTCTGTTCTTTTTCTTACGCGATTAGATAATCTCTACTATAACTAATTATAAATCTTTAATGAATACGACCCGCTCTTAGTTCTTTTTAAATCTAGTACGACTAGTTCTCCTTTATTAGTTCTCAATCTTGTTTGATTGTTGTATCTCCTTGTGCGACTCACAATATATTACGATTATTCGACTTTCTTAGTTCTCAATATCTTACGATTACACTTCGTCTTTAAGTCATGTATTAGGGGCTTATCATCCGTTATTAGATATGCTTATCTTTTCAACATATATGTCGATTAGATCACCTTTCTAGTATCTAAAATATCTCCCGAATATTTTATCATGTGTTCTCCTTTTGCGATTCATAACATAGACAGTTAGTCAATTTCTTGGCTCTCAATATCGAACGATCGCAACTTCTTCCTTACTCGTAAATCAAGTTTGATCGGCTTCATTCTCTATTCTTTAGCAAATGCTATTAGACGATGTATTAGTTCTAAATCTTTAAGTATATGTCCAGCGCATGGTTCTTAATCCATTCTTATTAAAACATATTTTTTATGTTCTTACCTTGTGAAATTTGATCTCATATCTTTTCCAAATGTGCTATGATTGGAACTCCTCTCACATTTCATAATCTTACACGACTAGTCTCCTTTCTTTGTTCTGTGAATTGCATATGTTATGTCTTCATTTGTTGTTCATTGTATAGCTCGATTAGTCGCATTTCTTGGAGTTCAATATTGTACGATTATCACTTCTTCCTTTGTCATTATACAAGGTGTAATTGGCTTCATTTCTCAGTTCTTTTTCGAATAAGGTTAGATAATCATCTTTTGTAAAAAAGTCTTTTTCAATTTGAACTGATTCTTGGTTCTTAATCTAGCATAATTAAATCACATTTTACGTTCTTATCTTGAGTTACGAGATTTACTTTTATAAGAACTCATGTTCTAGTTCTTAATCTGCTATGACTCGAGCTACTTTGTTAGTTCTTAATGCTGTACGATTAGATTTCCTTTACTGTGTCATAATATAGTACGATTAGGCCCTTTCTTTTTTAAGTCTCAATATCGTACTATTACAATTTCTTCCTTAATCATTGTGCAGGCATAATTAATAGGCCTCAATTCTCAGTTCTTTTTCTTATACGATTAGATAATCTCTTAATTATAAATCTCTTAATTTTAAATCTAATACGACTACTTCTCCTTTATTAGTTCTCAATCTTGTTTGATTGTATCTCCTTGTGCGACACACAATTTTTTACGGTTAGTCAACTTTCTTAGTTCTCAATATCTTACGACTGCACTTCTTCCTTAGTTATTAAGCGAATATAGTTGCCTCCGTTCTCCTTCGAATGCGATTAGATCATTCATTTGATCTAAATCCTTATTTGAAACAGAACTGAGAAATGAAGCCAATTAAGATATTGTAGAATGATAAAGAAAGTTAATACTATCCGTTATTAGATGTTCTTATACACAACTAGTATGTCGATTAGATCACCTTTCTAGCTTCTTCATTATCTCCCTAATATTTTATCATGTGTTCTCCTTTAACGATTCATAACAGTAGAACAGTTAGTCAATTTCTTGGCTGCTCAATATCGAACGATCGCAACTTCTTAATACTCGTTATCAAGTTTGATCGGCTTCATTTCTCTAAATACTTTTGCAAATGCTATTAGATGATGTATTAGTTCTAGATCTTTAAGGAATAGGTAAAGCGCATGGTTCTTAATCCATTCTTATTATAACATATTTAAGTTCTTCTAATTGTGCATTAATTTGAAAAGATATAAGATCCAAATGTGCTAAGATTGTAACTCTTCTCACATTTCATAATCTTACACGACTAATCTCCTTTCTCTGTTCTGTGAATTGCATATGCTATGTCTCCTTTTGTAGTTCATTGTGTAGCTCGATTAGTCGCATTTTTAGTTCTCAATATTGTACGATTATCACTTCTTCCTTTTCATTATACAAGGTGTAATTGGCTTCATTTCTCGCTTATTTTTCAAATAAGGTTAGATAATCACCTTTGTTCAAAGTCTTTTTTTAAGTTGAAACTACCTTGTGGTTCTTTAATCTAGACATAATTAAATCACATTTTACGATGTTAACATGAGATATTAGAACTTATTACATTTCTAGTATAAGAGACTTTGAGAACTCCTGAACTGTTTCTTATCTTATGCGATGTTGATCCCACATTAGTATTTAATCTCGTACGAAATTGTCCCCTAAAGGGGTTCTCTAATCGACATAAGATTACAATACACTTCCAGATTGTATGAGAGACAGATCTAATCGCATTCAAAGAGTTCAAAACCATCATATTATAATTTAGTTCTTATTCTTTTATGCATAGTTATCACTCATGGTTCTTAATTTGGCCAGATCAAATCGTATTTTAAGTTCTTATCTTGAGTTACGAGATTTACTTTTATAAGAACTCCTGTAATACGTTTCTTAGTTAGATATGACTCGATCTACTTTGTTAGTTCTTAATTCTGTACGATTAGATCTCCTTTACTCTCTTATATAATATAGTACGATTAGACCCTTTCTTTTTTCTCAATATCGTACTATTACAGCAATTTCTTCCTTAATCATTGTGCATAATTAATAGGCCTCATTTCTCAGGAGTTCTTTTTCGTATACGATTAGATAATCTCTTAATTATAAATGTTTAATGAATACGCCCCCGCTCTTGGTTCTTTTTAAATCTAATACGACTACACTCCTATATTAGTTCTCAATCTTGTTTGATTGTATCTCCTTGTGAGACACAATATATTACGATTAGTCGACTTTCTTAGTTCTCAATATCTTACGATTACACTTCTTCCTTAGTTATTAAGCTAATATAGTTGCCTCCTCTTCTTTTCGAATGCGATTAGATCATTCATTTGATCTAAATCTTTTGTGCAATGTGTCCCACAGGAGTTCTTATAAATCAATCTAGATCTGTCTCTTATAACATCTAGATAAAATACGAGACAGATATTAGCTTAATGACTAAGGAAGAAGTGTAATCGTAAGATATTGAGAACTAGTTTCTTAATTATCTCCTAATATTTTATCATGTGTTCTCCTTTTGCGATTCATAACATAGAACAGTTAGTCAATTTCTTGGCTCTCAATATCGAACGATCGCAACTTCTTCCTTACTTGTAAAGCAAGCTTGATCGGCTTCATTTCTCTATTCTTTTGCAAATGCTATTAGATGATGTATTATACACATCTAGATGTGTATAAGAGACAGCAGTAAAAGACAAGTAATCCATTCTTATTAAAACAATTTATGTTCTTACCTTGTGAAATTTGATCTCATATCTTTTCCAAATGTGCTATGATTGGAACACAAACATAAGAAGTCTCTAATAACTCATACACATCTAGATGTGAAAAATGTGATTTAATTATGCCAGATGAACAACAAAAGGAATCCTGTCTCTTTCACGATTTAAAAAGCATTTCTTAGTTCTCAATATTGTGTCTCTTATACACTTCTTCCTCTTTCATAATACAAGGTGTAATTGGCTTCATTTCTCAGCTTATTTTTCAAATAAGGTTAGATAATCATCTTTGTTCAAAGTCTTTTTCAATTTGAATCTAATCGTATTCGAAAGAGAGCATAAGGCAATACAGTGAACGTTGTTATAATGAGTTATTAGAACTTATTATGTTTCTACATGTACTTTGTGAAGAACTCCTTTCTAGTTTCTTAATCTTGTGCGGCTTGATCCCATTTAAAGTATTTTATCTTGTAAGATTTGTCCCCTTTCTTAGTTCTCAATATCGTACTAGTACAACTCCTTCCACTGTGATTAAGCACGTATACATGGGCTCATTTCTCACTTATTTCTTCAAAACCATCATATTATATTTTAGTTCTTATTCTTTAATGCATAGTTATCACTCATGGTTCTTAATTTGGCCAAATCAAATCGCATTTTAAGTTCTTATCTTGAGTTACGAGATATATTTTTACAAGAACTCCTGTTGTATTTCTTAATCTGATATGACTCGATCTACTTTGTTAGTTCTTAATCCTGTACGATTAGATCTCCTTTACTGTGTGATAATATAGCACGATTAGACCCTTTCTTTCTTCTCAATATCTTATACGACTACTTCTCCTTTATTAGTTCTCAATCTTGTTTGATTGTTGTATCTCCTTGTGCGACTCACAATATATTACGATTAGTCGACTTTCTTAGTTCTCAATATCTTACGATTATACTTCTTCCTTAGTTATTAAGCTAATATGGTTGCCTCCGTTCTCTTTCGAATGCGATTAGATCATTCATTTGATCTAAATCTTTTGTGCACAGGTCCCGCACATGGTTCTCAACCTAGTCTAACTAAGTCACGTATTACGGGCTTATCAACATTAGGAGATATGCTCAATCCAAAGAAATTAGCATGCAATGTAGTGACTGTCTCTTATACACATCTAGATGTGTATAAGAGAGCGGATCTATTCTTTTGCAAATGCTATTAGATGATGAATTAATTATAAATCTTCAAGGAATAGGTCCCGCCGCATGGTTCGTAATCCATTCCTATTCAAACATATTTATGTTCTTACGTTGTGAAATTTTGATCTCATATCTTTTCCAAATGTGCTATGATTGGAACTCCTCTCATATTTCATAATCTTACACGACTAATCTCCTCTCTTTGTTCTGAATTGCATATGTTACAATCACCTGTCTCTTATAACACATGCAACTGTGAAGAATACATCTAGATGTATCAATATTGATGCGATTTCAAATGCGACTAATCATTATACAAGGTGTAATTGGCTTCATTTCTCAGTTCTTTTTCGAATAAGGTTAGATAATCATCTTTTGTTCAAAGTCATTTTTCAATTTGAACTGATTCTTGGTTCTTAATCTGGCATAATTAAATCACATTTTGCGTTCTTAATGACAAAGGAAGAAGTGAAATCGCACAATATTGAGAACTAAGAAATGCGACTAATCAAGCTATACAATGAACAACAAAATCTCATTTATAACACTGTCTCTTATACACATCTAGATGTGTATAAGAGACAGAAGGTGATCGCATTTAGTACAACTCCTTCCACTGTGATTAAGCACGTATACTTGGCCTCATTTCTCACTTATTTCTTCAAAACCATCATATTATATTTTAGTTCTTATTCTTTTATGCATAGTTATCACTCATGGTTCTTAATTTGGCCAAATCAAATCGTTTATCTTGAGTTACGAGATATACTTTTACAAGAACTCCTGTTGTATTTCTTAATCTGATATGACTCGATCTACGTTGTTAGTTAGTAATCCTGTAGACGATTAGATCTCTTTTACTGTGTGATAATATAGAACGATTAGATCTCTTGGTTCTTTTTAAATATAGTACGACTACTTCTCCTTTATTAGTTCTCAATCTAGTTTGATTGTGGTATCTCCTTGTGCGACTCACAATATATTACGATTTGTCGACTTTCTTAGTTCTCAATATCCTGAGATTATACTTCTTCCTTAGTTATTAAGCTAATATGGTTGCCTCCGTTCTCTTTCGAATGCGATTAGATCATTCATTTGATCTAAATCTTTTCTTTGTATCTGAATTGCATATGTTATTTCATCGATATGTGACTCGTTGTATAGCTCGATTAGTCGCATTTCTTAGTTATCAATATTGTGCGATTATCACTTCTACTTTTGTCATTATAGAAGGGGTAATTGGTATAAGAGACAGCTTCTTTTTCAAATAAGGTTAGATAATCATCTTTTGTTCAAAGTACAAAAGTAAATAAAATGGGTACAACTCCTTCCACTGTGATTAAGCACGTATACTTGGCCTCATTTCTCACTTATTTCTTCAAAACCATCATATTATATTTTAGTTCTTATTCTTTTATGCATAGTTATCACTCATGGTTCTTAATTTGGCCAAATCAAATCGCATTTTAAGTTCTTATCTTGAGTTATGAGATTTACTTTTATAAGAACTCCTGTAACTATTCGTGACTGATATGGCTCGATCTACTTTTTTAGTTAGTAATCCTATATGATTAGATCTCCTTTATCTGGTGATAATATAGTACGATTAGACCCTTTCTTTCTTCTCAATATCGTACTATTACAATTTCTTCCTTAATCACTGTGCAGGCATAATTAATAGGCCTGATTTCTCAGTTCTTTTTCTAATGCGATTAATAATATTGTGAGTCGCACAAGGAGATACACCAATCTTTTGTCTTTTTAAATCAAATACGACTACTTCTCCTTTATTAGTTCTCAATCTTGTTTGATTGTTGTATCTCCTTGTGCGACTCACAATATATTACGATTAGTCGACTTTCTTAGTTCTCAATATCTTACGATTATACTTCTTCCTTAGTTATTAAGCTAATATGGTTGCCCTTCTTTTCGAATGCGATTAGATCATTCATTTGATCTAAATCTTTGTGCATGTGTCCCACATGGTTCTCAACCTAGTCTAACTAAGTCACGTATTACGGCTTATCATCCGTTATTAGATATTCTCATCTTTCAAGAAAGTCGATCTAATCGTAATATAATGTGAAGGACAACAAGGAGTTCTTATCAATCATCTAGATTGTGAACTAAGAAAGGCCAATTACGCCTGCGTATTTGATAGGATGCCAAGTATAAGAACACATGATTGATAACTAAGAGATTAAGACTAATCGCGTAAGCTATACGATGAACACTTTCTATTCTTTTGCAAAAGCTATTAGATGATGTATTAGTTCTAAATCTTCAAGGAATAGGTCCAGCCGCATGGTTCTTAATCCATTCCTATTCAAACATATTTATGTTCTTACCTTGTGAAATTTGATCTCATATGTTTTCCAAATGTGCTATGATTGGAACTCCTCTCATATTTCATAATCTTACACGACTAATCTCCTCTCTTGTTCTGAATTGCATATGTTATGTCTCCTTTTGCTGTTCGTTGTATAGCTCGATTAGTCGCATTTAATAGTTATAATATTGTGCGATTATCACTTGATCCTTTGTCATTATACAAGGTGTAAGAGACACATCCAGATGTGTATAAGAGACAGGCCCGTTTTGTTCAAAGTCTTTTTCAATTTCGTACTGATTCTTGGTTCTTAATCTAGCATAATCAATCACATTTTACGTTGTTATCATGAGCAATTAGAACTTATTATGTTTCTACATGTACTTTGTTGAGAACTCCATTCTTGTTTCTTAATCTTATGCGACTTGATCCCATTTATTAGTATTTTATCTTGTACGATTTGTCCCCTTTCTTAGTTCTCATATCGCATTTAGTACAACTCCTTCCACTGGATGATGCACCATATTAGCTTAACTAAGGAATTTCTTCAAAACCATCATATTATATTTTAGTTCTTATTCTTTTATGCATAGTTATCACTCATGGTTCTTAATTTGGCCAAATCAAATCGCATTTTAAGTTCTTATCTTGAGTTACGAGATTTACTTTTATAAGAACTCCTGTTCTATTTCTTAACTGATATGACTCGATATTGCTGTCTCTTATACACATCTAGATGTGTATAAGAGACAGTCGTAATATATTGTGGTATCGCACAAGGAGCATGTATAAGAGACAGGCAAGATATTGAGAACTAAGAAAGAAGTAATCGTAATATATTGTGAGTCGCACAAGGAGATATTTGTAATTACAAGATTGATAATCTCTTATAAATCTAGATGTCTATAATGAATACGACCCGCTCTTGGTTCTTTTTAAATCTAGTACGACTACTTCTCCTTTATTAGTTCTCAATCTTGTTTGATTGTTGTATCTCCTTGTGCGACTCACAATATATTACGATTAGTCGACTTTCTTAGTTCTCAATATCTTGCGATTATACTTCTTCCTTAGTTATTAAGCTAATATGGTTGCTCCGTTTTCGAATGCGATTAGATCATTCATTTGATCTAAATCTTTGTGCATGTCCCACACATGGTTCTCAATCTAGTCTAACTGTCTCTTATGAAAGGGGCTTATCATCCGTTATTAGATATTTTCATCTTTTCAGCATGGATATAATTAGATCACCTTTCTAGTTTCTAAGAATAAGAACTAAAATATTCCTTGAAGATTTATAAGAAATTAGATGTGTATAAGAGACAAATATGGTTCTTAAGACATTGTCCTATTCAAACATATTTATGTTCTTACCTTTTGAAATTTGATCTCATATCTTTTCCAAATGTGCTATGATTGGAACTCCTCTCATATTTCATAATCTTACACGACTAATCTCCTCTCTTTGTTCTGAATTGCATATGTTATGTCTCCTTTTGTTGTTCATTGTATAGCTCGATTATTCGCATTTCTTAGTTCTCAATATTGTGCGATTATCAGCTTCAATTCCTTTGTCATTATACAGTGTCATAAGACACATCGTAAAGTGTGATTTCAATATCAACTGATTCTTGGTTCTTAATCTAGAATAATTAAATCACATTTTACGCTGTTATACATGAGTGCTCGTACACTTCTACATGGATTTACATGTACCCTCATTAGAAATCCTTTCTTGTTTCTTAATCTTATGCGACTTGATCCCATTTATTAGTATTTTAATAACTTGTACGATTTATACACCTAGATTGTATAAGAGTTACGAGTACAACTCCTTCCACTGTGATTAAGCACGTATACATGGCCTCATTTCTCACTTATTTCTTCAAAACCATCATATTATATTTTAGTTCTTATTCTTTTATGCAGAGTTATCACTCATGGTTCTTAATTTGGCCAAATCAAATCGCATTTTAAGTTCTTATCTTGAGTTACGAGATTTACTTTTATAAGAACTCCTGTTGTATTTCTTAATCTGATATGACTCGATCTACTTTGTTAGTTCTTAATCCTATACGACTAATCTCTCCTATATAGATGTGTGATAATATAGCAGATTAGACCCTTTCTAGATTAAGAAATATCGCACTATTACAATTTATTCCTTAAACTGTGCAGGCATAATTAATAGGCCTGTTTCTCAGTTCTCTAATGTTATAATTAGATAATCTCTTAATTATAAATCTTTAATGAATATTGACTTTGGTTCTTTTTAAATATAGTACGACTACTTCTCCTTTATTAGTTCTCAATCTAGATTTGATTAAGGTATCTCCTTGTGCGACTCACAATATATTACGATTAGTCGACTAATTTTAGTTCTCAATATCTTACGATTATACTTCTTCCTTAGTTATTAAGCTAATATGGTTGCCTCCGTTCTCTTTCGAACTAGATTAGTCGACTAATGATAATAACATGAGTCGCACAATGTGTCCCACATGGTTCTCAACCTAGTCTAACTAAGTCACGATACGGGCTTATCATCCGTTATTAGATATTCTCATCTTTTCAACATTTATGTCGATTAGATCACCTTTCTAGTTTCTTAATTATCTCCTAATATTTTACAATATTGAGAACTAAGAAATGCGAATAGAGATAACATAAACAATGAGATTCCCTGTCTCAAAAGGATATAGAACGATCGCAATGACTTCCTTAACATATAAAGCAAGTTTTATCGGCCTCACTTCTCTATTCTTTTGCAAATGCTATTAGATGATGTATTAGTTATAAATCTTCAAGGAATAGGTCCCGCCGCAAGGTTCTTAATCCATTCCTATTCAAACATATTTATGTTCTTACCTTTTGAAATTTGATCTCATATCTTTTCCAAATGTGCTATGATTGGAACTCCTCTCATATTTCATAATCTTACACGACTAATCTCCTCTCTTTGTTCTAAATTGCATATGTTATATCTCCTTTTGTTGTTCATTGTATAGTTCAATTATTCGCATTTCTTAGTTCTCAATATTGTGCGATTATCACTTCTTCCTTTGTCATTATACAAAGCGTAATTGGCTTCATTTCTCATAAGATTGTGTGAACTAGATCTATCATGAGTTATTAGAACTTATTATGTTTCTACATGTACTTTGTTGAGAACTCCTTCCTTGTTTCTTAATCTTATGCGACTTGATCCCATTTATTAGTATTTTATCTTGTAAGATTTGTCCCCTTTCTTAGTTCTCAATATCATACGAATACAACTCCTTCCACTGTGATGATGCACGTATACATGGCCTCATTTCTCACTTATTTCTTCAAAACCATCATATTATATTTTAGTTCTTATTCTTTTATGCATAGTTATCACTCATGGTTCTTAATTTGGCCAAATCAAATCGCATTTTAAGTTCTTATCTTGAGTTACGAGATTTACTTTTATAACGACTCCTATTTTATTTCTTAATCTGATATGACTCGATCTACTTTGTTAGTTCTTAATCCTGTAACAATAACACGATTAGATCCCCTTTACTGTGTCATAATAAAGTACAATTAGACCATTTCTTTCTTCTCAATATCGTACTATTACAATTTCTTCCTTAATCACTGTGCAGGCATAATTAATAGGCCTCATTTCTCTATTCTTTTTCTTATGCGATTGGATAATATCTAAATTACAAATCTTTAATGAATATATGACCCGCTCTAGGTTCATTTTAAATCAAATACGACTACTTCTCCTTTATTAGTTCTCAATCGACTTTCTTAGTTCTCGATATCTTACGATTATACTTCTTCCTTAGTTATTAAGCTAATATGGTTGCCTCCATTCTCTTACGAATGCGATTAGATCATTCATTTGATCTAAATCTTTTGTGCACAGGTCCCGCACATGGTTCTCAACCTAGTCTAACTAAGTCACGTATTACGGGCTTATCATCCGTTATTAGATATTTTCATCTTTTCAGCATGGATGTCGATTAGATCACCTTTCTAGTTTCTTAATTGTCTCCGCACGTAGCAAACATATTTATGTTCTTACCTTGTGAAATTTGATCTCATATCTTTTCCAAATGTGCTATGATTGGAACTCCTCTCATATTTCATAATCTTACACGACTAATCTCCTCTCTTTGTTCTGAATTGCATATGTTATGTCTCCTTTTGTTGTTCATTGTATAGCTCGATTAGTCGCATTTCTTAGTTCTCAATATTGTGCTATGAAAAGATGAAAATATCATTATACAAGGTGTAATTGGCTTCATTTCTCTTCTTTTCAAATAAGAACCAATAATCATCTTTGTTCAAAGTCTTTTTCAATTTGAACTGATTCTTGGTTCTTAATCTAGCATAATTAAATCACATTTTACGTTGTTATCATGAGTTATTAGAACTTATTATGTTTCTACATGTACTTTGTTGAGAACTCCTTTCCTTGTTTCTTAATCTTATGCGACTTGATCCCATTTATTAGTATTTTATCTTGTACGATTTGTCCCCTTTCTTAGTTCTCAATATCGTACTGGAACAACTCTTTCCGCTGTGATTAAGCACGTATACTTGGCCTCAGAAATCACTTATTTCTTCAAAACCATCATATTATATTTTAGTTCTTATTCTTTTATGCATAGTTATCACTCATGGTTCTTAATTTGGCCAAATCAAATCGCATTTTAAGTTCTTATCTTGAGTTACGAGATTTACTTTTATAAGAACTCCTGTTGTATTTCTTAATCTGATATGACTCGATCTACTTTGTTAGTTCTTAATCCTGTACGATTAGATCTCCTTTACTATAGTCATAATATAGTACGATTAGACCCTTTCTTTCTTCTCAATATCGTACTATTACAATTTCTTCCTTAATCACTGTGCCGGCATAATTAATAGGCCTAATTTCTCTGTTCTTTTTCTTACGCGATTAGATAATCTCTTAATTATAAATCTTTAATGAATACGACGCTCTTGGTTCTTTTTGATCTAATTTACGACAAGATCGTAAGATATTGAGAACTAAGAAAGTCGAATAACGTAATATCTGTCTCTTATACACATCTAGATGTGTATAAGAGACAGAGACAAGGAGAGTCGTGTAATCGTTATACAGATTGAAAAACTAATAATTTTAAGCTAATATAGTTGCCTCTTTCTCTTTCGAATGCGATTAGATCATTCATTATCTAAGTCACATGGTTCTCAATCTAGTCTAACTAAGTCACGTATTAGGGGCTTATCATCCGTTATTAGATATTCTTATCTTTTCAACATATATGTCGATTAGATCACCTTTCTAGTTTCTTAATTATCTCCCTAATATTTTATCAGACAGAGTGTTCTCCTTTTGCGAGTCATAGTACATAGAACAGTATGCCTGCAAATTTCTTGGCTCTCAATATCGAACGATCGCAACTTCTTCCTTACTCGTAAAGCAAGTTTGATCGGCCTCATTCTCTATTCTATTGCAAATGCTATTAGATGATGTATTAGTTCTAAATCTTCAAGGAATAGGTCCAGCGCATGGTTCTTAATCCATTCTTATTAAAACAAAGGAAAGGGTCTAATCCTGTCTCTTATACACATCTAGATGTGTATAAGAGACAGGAGTTCCAATCGAGCTATACAACTGTCTCTTATACACATCTAGATGTGTATAAGAGACAGGTTTGGCTATGTTTTGGACATACTTTTGAGCCTAAAAGATCTATGCGATTAGATAATCTCTTAGAGGTTCAGATACAATATATTACGTCGACTTTCTTAGTTCTCAGATTACACTTCGCCAGTTATTAGATATTCTTATCTTTTCAACATGTATGTCTATTAGATCACCTTTCTAGTTTCTGTATAAGAGACCTAATATTTTATCATCAAGGTTCTCCTTTTGCGATTCATAACATAGACAGCATTGAGAACTTCTCCTTTATTAGTTCTCAATCTTGTACATTTGATTGTATCTCCTTGTGCGACACACAATTTTTTACGGTTAGTCAACTTTCTTAGTTCTCAATATCTTACGACTGCACTTCTTCCTTAGTTATTAAGCGAATATAGTTGCCTCCGTTCTCCTTCGAATGCGATTAGATCATTCATTTGATCTAAATCTTTTGTGCACAGGTCCCACACATGGTTCTCAATCTAGTGTAACTAAGTCACGTATTAGGGGCTTATCATCCGTTATTAGATATTCTTATCTGTTCAACATGTATGTCGATTAGATCACCTTTCTAGCTTCTTCATTATCTCCCTAATATTTTATCATGTGTTCTCCTTTTGCGATTCATAACAAAGAACAGTTAGTCAATTACTTGGCTCTTAATAACTAACAAATCGCAACTTTTCCTTACTCGTAAAGCAAGTTTGATCGCCTCATTTCTATTCTTTTGCAAATGCTATTAGATGATGTATTAGTACTAAATCTTCAAGGAATAGGTCCGGCACATGGTGTACAATATTGTACGATTATCACTTCTTCCTCTTTCATTATACAAGGTGTAATTGGCTTCATTTCTCAGTTATTTTTCAAATAAGGTTAGATAATCACCTTTTGTTCAAAGTCTTTTTCAATTTGAACTGATTCTTGGTTCTTAATCTAGCATAATTAAATCACATTTTACATTGTTATCATAAGTTATTAGAACTTATTATGTTTCTACATGTACTTTGTCGAGAACTCCTTTCTTGTTTCTTAATCTTATACGAGTTGATCCCAGTTATTAGTATTTAATTTTGTACGATTTGTCCCCTTTCATATAAAAGTAAATCTCGTAACTCAAGATAAGAACTTAAAATTCAATTCGATTTGGCCGAATTAAGAACCATGAGTAGATGTGTATATTCTTTTATGCATAATTATCACTCATGGTTCTTAATTTGGCCAAATAAAATCGTATCTAATCGTATAAGAAAAAGAAGTGAGAGAACAAGGCGTATTAATTATGGCTGCAATACTGATTAAGGAAGGGATTGTTATAGTATAAGATTGAGAAGAAAGAAAGCTGTAAGATTGGAGAACATGTACTGTCTCTTATACACATCGATTAGACCATTTCTTGCTCTCACAAGGTCTCGTACAATTACAATTGAGAACTAATAAAGGAGAAGTGCGCATAATTAATAGGCCTCATTTCTCGCTTCTTTTTCTTATACGATTAGATAATCTCTTAATTATAAATGTTTAATGAATACGCCCCCGCTCTTGGTTCTTTTTAAATCTAATACGACTACTTCTCCTTTATTAGTTCTCAATCTTGTTTGATTGTATCTCCTTGTGAGACACACAATTTTCTACGGTTAGTCGACTTTCTTAGTTCTCAATATCTTACGATTACATTTCTTCCTTAGTTATTAAGCTAATATAGTTGCCTCCGTTCTCTTTCGATTGCGATTAGATCATTCATTTGATCTAAATCTTTTGTGCAATGTGTCCCACACATGGTTCTCAATCTAGTCTAACTAAGTCACGTATTAGGGCTTATCATCCGTTATTAGATATTCTTATCTTTTCAACATGTATGTCGATTAGATCACCTTTCTAGTTTCTTAATTATCTCCCTAATATTTTATCATGTGTTCTCCTTTTGCGATTCATAACATAGAACAGTTAGTCAATTTCTTGGCTCTCAATATCGAACGATCGCAACTTCTTCCTTACTTGTAAAGCAAGTTTGATCGGCCTCATTTCTCTATTCTTTTGCAAATGCTATTAGATGATGTATTAGTTCTAAATCTTTAAGGTAATAGGTCCAGCGCATGGTTCTTAATCCATTCTTATTAAAACATATTTATGTTCTTACCTTGTGAAATTTGATCTCATATCTTTTCCAAATGTGCTATGATTGGAACTCCTCTCACATTTCATAATCTTACACGACTAATCTCCTTTCCTTGTTCTGTGAATTGCATATGTTATGTCTCCTTTTGTTGTTCATTGTATAGCTCGATTAGTCGCATTTCTTAGTTCTCAATATTGTACGATTATCACTTCTTCCTGAGTCATTAATCAAGGTGTAATTGGCTTTATTTCTCAGTTATTTTTCAAATAAGGTTAGATAATCATCTTTTGTTCAAAGTCTTTTTCAATTTGAACTGATTCAGGGTTCTTAATCTAGCATAATTAAATCACATTTTACGTTGTTATCATGAGTTATTAGAACTTATTATGTTTCTACATGTACTTTGTGAAGAACTCCTTTCTAGTTTCTTAATCTTATACGACTTGATCCCAGTTATTGAATCAGTATTTAATCTTGTACGATTTGTCCCCTATTCTTAGTTAGTCTATCGTACGAGTACAACTCCTTCCACTGTGATTAAGCACGTATACTTGGCCTCATTTCTCACTTATTTCTTCAAAACCATCATATTATATTTTAGTTCTTATTCTTTTATGCATAGTTATCACTCATGGTTCTTAATTTGGCCAAATCAAATCGTATTTTAAGTTCTTATCTTGAGTTACGAGATTTACTTTTATAAGAACTCCTGTTCTATTTCTTAATCTGATATGACTCGATCTACTTTGTTAGTTCTTAATGCTGTAAGATTAGATCTCCAGGACTGTGTCATAATATAGTACGATTAGACCCTTTCTTTTCTTCTCAATATCTTACTATTACAATTTCTTCCTTAATCATTGTGGAGGCATAATTAATAGGCCTCATTTCTCGTTCTTTTCTTATGATTAGAGAACTAACAAAGTAGATCGAGCCATATCATGATTAAGAAAAGTATCAGGTTCTTTTTCTTATAAAATACGACTACTAACTCCAAGATAAGAACTCAATCTACGTTTGATGTTGTATCAAATTAAGAACCATGAGTGATAACCTGTCATTAAAGATCTTAGAACTAATAAGAGACGATACAGCTTAATCTTAGTTATTATAAGAAAGTAGTTGCCTCCGTCTTCTTTTCGAATGCGATTAGATCATTCATTTGATCTAAATCTTTTGTGCACTGGTCCCACACAAGTAGATCGATCTAGTCTAACTAAGAAACGTATTAGGAGTTCTTATCAAAAGTAAATCTAGTAATATTCTTATCTTTTCAACATGTATGTTGATTTGGCCAAATTAAGAACCATGAGTGATAACTATGCATAAAAGAAATAGATGATGTATTAGTTCTAAATCTTTAAGGAATAGGTCCAGCGCATGGTTCTTAATCCATTTTTATTAAAACATATTTGGGTTCTTACCTTGTGAAATTTGATCTCATATCTTTTCCAAATGTGCTATGATTGGAACTCCTATCACATTTCACAATCTTACACGACTAATCTCCATTCTTTGTTCTGTGAATTGCAAATGTTTTTTTTTTTTTAATCAAACGCCCAAAAGGTGGGCAAAACTTTTATTTATTTTATGAGTTATTACAATATCGAAGGTTAGGTCAGCCCCTAGCATCTAGCCAAACCAGACCTTTATAGAGCAAGGAATGGTAGTTGTGCTCAGATAACATACATTGGATTTGCAATAATTTCTCATTAGCTAATCTTATCAAGAACTTGATTAGACTCTCTAAAATATGTTTAAATGAAATCTTTTTCCAACACAAAGGTTGTATGACACGAGTTGGCTCATCAATACTCCAAATTGGTGAAGATTCAACCATTAAACAAGTAGTGCTGCACGCATCATTGCCAACATGAACTGATATTTAGTGAATATTTCCTCACACCTTCACCTGTCTCTTATACACATCTAGATGTGTATAAGAGACAGCATGATAACATTATACAAGTATTTTGTGGATTAGCCCAATTGTAAGAGGGTGCTGAGCCCACCACCATGAGCTGCTTGAGACAGATACAACAGTACTACAACATTTAGACTCTAATAATAAGCTAGCTGTCTCAAATACACATCTAGATGTGGCTAAGAGACAGGTCCAACTGAATCACCTTTTCATGTTGAAATTAGCAACTCCGTCTCACGCTATTTCTTATAAGAGTGAATCTCCGGTGATTCAAATGACTCAAGGTAGGGTGTTGGCCCTTAAGTAGGGCCTTGAAGAAAGGAACACCACAAAGAGCTGCCCTTCAAACGTTTGATACTAAAGCCTCTACGATTAAATCCTGTCTCTTATACACAGACCATTGAATAGGTCAAGGCAAACTTTACCCCATGCGATCCAATGTCGCTTTAGCACCTCGCTTGAGCTGCCCTAAAAGTTCAAATTGCCGCTCCAACTAATTACGATCTTGGGAATAGAACCGATAATAGGTAGATGGGAATGCTGCTTCCTTAATCATGCTTGATTAGAATTAACCGTCCTCCGAGAGAGGAACCTTGCCATCCATGAATCCGGAAGCTACCTTTTCAATTAATGGCTGAAGATAGTGCGCCATCCTTAGCCTGTGTATAAGAGACAGATCCCAAGTAATTAAATGGGAGAGTTGTGGGTGAAACCTGCCTTGGCTTTTGATCATCCGAACGCCACTGTGTTCTTTGATAGGTAAAAGGACTTTTGGACTTGTTAAAGAGCTGGCCGAGGAGTTCTCAAACCGTTAAGAAGCTCAAGTTATGTCGAATGGATTTGGTTTCTCCTTGTGAACAATGATATTACATTCATAAGGCCAAGTGAGGTAGTTGGGCATATTGAGTAAGCTTATTACCTCGTGAACTTTTGCCTTTAATCCCCGTGGAAATGTCTCCAACATTAATATGAATAAAGGGTGATAAGGATCCTCCTTGATTAACTCCTCTAGAATGGATTTAAAGAATCCCTTGGGTGCTCCATTGATGAGTCTAAAACCAACATTCCTCCAAAACGCTTTGATGAGGAAGTCCAATGTTCAGCAAATCCAATCTTGTGTAGAATGGCATATAAGAAAGGCTATGAAAGCCTATCAAACGATTGGCGAGGTCGAGTTTGATGATCAAATTTCTCCTCGTCTTCCGATCTATGAAATTGGTCATCTTCTTGCACAAGAAGAATGTTATGAATGTCCTCCCTTGAACATAGGCCACTTGTTCTTGAAATAATCTTCGTAGAATGAGGGTTTGGCCAATATCTTGGTGCAGATTTTGTTGAAGAAAGTCACAAGCTTATGGGCCAAGTCACTAAAAGAATTCTGATTGGCTGTTTTGGGATAAGAGCAATAAGAGTACTAGTAAACATTCGTGGCAACTTAGCTCCTTTAAGAAAATCTCTCACCGCAAGAAAAGATTCATGGTGAATAATGTCCCCATAGTGAAGAAAACCCCATTATAGCCATCAATTTACTGCTCTCATTAGGATTAAGGTTGAAACGCCTCCTCACCTCCTTCCGAAATTCCTTTAATAAACCCCCGGTTGTCCTCCTCGAAACCATGCATGGGAGTGCGGCCTCGTGAAAGATGAGCTAATTCCAGCTTTTGAGGTCAAGAGCTCCCGAAAGAAGTTAACTCTCGCCTGCTCAATGTGCTGCAAATTTTCAGTCCATTCCCCATCAATTTTGATCTTGAGATAGGCAATCTTTGTCGCTTAGCTAGGAGGGTGGAGGGAAGAATTTGGAGTTTTTGTCACCTCTTTCAGCATGGTTCATCCCCGCTTTTGCCTAAAAGCTTCAAGCACTCTCATATGGATTATGTAAGGCAATCTTACTTTCTCGTGTGCCAAAAGTTTCTTCCTTGATTTTGACCTCTTGTTCGGTTTCTTTAACCTTGTCAAAGACTATGCCAAATACCGTGGACTCCTCTCCCGGAGTTCGCTTTTAGTCTTTGAGTTTTGAAGCAAAAATGGAGATATAGGAGCCATTACATTGCGACGCCAATTGTTGCCTACGACCTGCAACCAATCTTTGTGTTTAGTCCACATATTAAGAAATTTAAATGGCTTTGGTCCTGAGGTGTTCTCATTGTTATGTCTCCTTTTGTTGTTCATTGTGTAGCTCGATTAGTCGCATTTCTTAGAGTTTAATATTGTACGATTATCACTTCTTCCTTTGTCATTATACAATGTGTAATTGGCTTCATTTCTCAGTTCTTTTCAGATAAGGTTAGATAATCATCTTTTGTTCAAAATCTTTTTCAATTTGAACTGATTCTTGGTTCTTAATCTAGCATAATTAAATCACATTTTACGTTGTTATCATGAGTTATTAGAACTTATTATGTTTCTACATGTACTTTGTTGAGAACTCCTTTCTTGTTTCTTAATCTTATGCGACTTGATCCCATTTATTAGTATTTAATCGTGTAAGATTTGTCCCCTTAATAAGTTGGGATATCGTATTTAGTACAACTCCTTCCACTCGTTTGAAAAAAAAAAAAAAAAAAAAAAGAACCAAGAATTAGTTCAAATTGAAAAAGATTTTGAACAAAAGATGATTAAATATTAGGGAGATAAGTATGAAACTAGAAAGGTGATGTAATCGACATACATGTTGAAAAGATAAGAA
Organism: Cinchona pubescens; assembly: GCA_025175665.1. Taxonomy (NCBI): domain Eukaryota; kingdom Viridiplantae; phylum Streptophyta; class Magnoliopsida; order Gentianales; family Rubiaceae; genus Cinchona; species Cinchona pubescens. The sequence goes on from JANKKI010000484.1 coordinate 58,742, forward strand.
TATCTAATAACGGATGATAAAACCTAATACGTGACTTAGTTAGACTAGTTATTCCTCATTCGAAACGCTGATTAGATAATCTCTTAATTATAAATCTTTAATGAATACTACCCGCTCTTGGTTCTTTTTAAATCTAATACGACTACTTCTCCTTTATTAGTTCTCAATCTTGTTTGATTGTTTCTCCTTTTGCGACTCACAATATATTACGATTAGTCGACTTTCTTAGTTCTCAATATCTTACGATTACACTTCTTCCTTAGTTATTAAGCTAATATAGTTTCCTCCGTTCTCTCGAATGCGATTAGATCATTCATTTGATCTAAATCTTTTGTGCACTGTGTCCCACACATGGTTCTCAATCTAGTCTAACTAAGTCACGATTAATATGATAACTAAGAAATGGCCAAATAAGAAATGAATGATAAGTAAGGAATAGGTCCAGCGCATGGTTCTTAATCCATTCTTATTAAAACATATTTATGTTCTTACCTTGTGAAATTTGATCTCATATCTTTTCCAAATGTGCTATGATTGGAACTCCTCTCATATTTCATAATCTTACACGACTAATCTCCTTTCTTTGTTCTGTGAATTGCATATGTTATGTCTCCTTTTGTTGTTCATTGTATAGCTCGATTAGTCGTGTTTCTTAGTTCTCAATATTGTAAAGAAATAATATAAGTATCTTCAGTTATTAGTATTTAATCTTGTACGATTTGTCCTCTTTCTTAGTTCTCAATATCGTACGAGTACAACTCCTTCCACTGTGATTAAGCACGTATACTTGGCCTCATTTCTCACTTATTTCTTCAAAACCATCATATTATATTTTAGTTCTTATTCTTTTATGCATAGTTATCACTCATGGTTCTTAATTTGGCCAAATCAAATCGCATTTTAAGTTCTTATCTTGAGTTACGAGATTTACTTTTATAAGAAGAGACAGGAGTTGTACAAATTACGATATTAAAAGAGAACTAAAATATAATATGATGGTTTTGAAGCTCTAAGGTTCTTTTTAAATCTAAGAACTAAATCTCCTTTATTAGTTCTCAATCTTGTTTGATTGTTGTATCTCCTTGTGCGACTCACAATATATTACGATTAGAGAACTTTCTTAGTTCTCAATATCTTACGATTACACTTCTTCCTTAGTTATTAAGCTAATATAGTTGCCTCCTCTTCTTTTCGAATGCGATTAGATCATTCACGTGAGAAAATATTAGGGAGATAAGTAATGAACCAGAAAGTCAGAATCTTTTAAGTAAATCTAGTAGATGATGATATTAGTTCTAAATCTTCAAGGAATAGGTCCAGCGCATGGTTCTTAATCCATTCTTATTAAAACATATTTATGTTCTTACCTTGTGAAATTTGATCTCATATCTTTTCCAAATGTGCTATGATTGGAACTTCTCTCATATTTCATAATCTTACACGACTAATCTCCTTTCTTTGTTCTGAATTGCATATGTTATGTCTCCTTTTTTGTTGTTCATTGTATAGCTTAGTGATTTTTAGAGTTCGATACAATCCTTCCACTGTCGATTTCTTAGTTCTCAATTTGTTGTACGATTATTTCACTTCTTCCTGTCATTATACAAGGTGTAATTGGCTTCATTTCTTCTCCTAAGGTTAATAGGGTCTTTTTCAATTTGGCCTTGGTTCTTAATCTAGCTAAGTTTTCTCACAAATGATCTTATTATGTTTCTACATGTACTTTGTTGAGAACTCCTTCCTTGTTTCTTAATCTTATGCGACTTGATCATTTATTAGTATTTTATCTTGTACGATTTGTCCCGTTCTCAATCGTTACAACTCCTTCCACCGTGATTGCACGTATACTTGGCCTCAACTTATTTCTTCAAAACCATCATATTATATTTTAGTTCTTATTCTTTTATGCATAGTTATCACTCATGGTTAATTTGGCCAAATCAAATCGTATTTTAAGTTCTTATCTTGAGTTACGAGATTTACTTTTATAAGAACTCACATTTCTTAACTGATATGACTCGATCTACTTTGTTAGTTCTTAACTGCACGATTAGATCTCCTTTATCGTGTCATAATATAGTACGCGTTGAGGTTGACCTCCTGTCCGAGCTCCCCTCAAGGGTGTGGTTAGGAGTGTGCGTTGCAGGTGCATAATTAATAGGCCTCATTTCTCGCTTCTTTTTCTTATACGATTAGATAATCTCTTAATTATAAATCTTTAATGAATACGACGCTGTATACTATTATGAAATATAAGACGAGCTACAATCGTCACTTTATTAGTTATCAATCTTGTTTGATTGTTGTATCTCCTTTTTATACTCATCAATATATTACGATTAATCGACTTTTTAGTTCTCAATATCTTACGATTACACTTCTTCCTTAGTTATTAAGCTAATATAGTTGCCTCCGTTTCTCTTCGAATGCGATTAGATCATTCATTTGATCTAAATCTTTTGTGCATGTGTAAAATGTGATTTAATTATGCTAGATTAAGAACCAAGAATCAGTTCAAATTGGAGATGTTATAAGAGAATTCTTATCTATTCAACATGTATGTCGATTAGATCACCTTTCTAGATATCTAGATGTATCTAAGAGACTAGAATCGTCACGTGTTCTCCTTTTGCAAGTGAGATAACATAGAAATAGTTAGATGATCTAAGAGACTCAATATCGAACGATCGCAACTTCTTCCTTACTCGTAAAGCAAGTTTGATCGGCTTCATTTCTCTATTCTTTTGCAAATGCTATTAGATGATGTATTAGTTCTAAATCTTTAAGGAATAGGTCCAGCGCATGGTTCTTAATCCATTCTTATTAAAACATATTTATGTTCTTACCTTGTGAAATTTGATCTCATATCTTTTCCAAATGTGCTATGATTGGAACTCCTCTCATATTTCATAATCTTACACGACTAATCTCCTTTCTTTGTTCCTGAGACAGGCAGTTGTTAATAACCCCTTTTGCTGTACAAGAGTACAGCTCGATTTAATCATGCATAGCATTAAGCAACAAGAATCAGTAGAAATTTGGACTCTTTATGAAATAAGGTTAGATAATCATCTTTTGTTCAAAGTCTTTTTCAATTTGAACTGATTCTTGGTTCTTAATCTAGCATAATTAAATCACATTTTACGTTGTTATCATGAGTTATTAGAACTTATTATGTTTCTACATGTACTTTGTTGAGAACTCCTTTCTTGTTTCTTAATCTTATGCGACTTGATCCCATTTATTAGTATTTAATCTTGTACGATTTGTCCCCTTTCTTAGTTCTCAATATTATACGAGTACAACTCCTTCCACTGTGATTAAGCACGTATACTTGGCCTCATTTCTCACTTATTTCTTCAAAACCATCATATTATATTTTAGTTCTTATTCTTTTATGCATAGTTATCACTCATGGTTCTTAATTTGGCCAAATCAAATCGCATTTTAAGTTCTTATCTTGAGTTACGAGATTTACTTTTATAAGAACTCCTATTTCATATTTCTTAATCTGATATGACTCGATCTACTTTGTTAGTTCTTAATCCGTACGATATTGAGAACAAAGAAAGGGGACAAATGCGTACGATTAGAGTAGTTGCGATCGTGCTTAATATATGTACTAATGGAATTAAGAACTTACTCGTACGATATTGAGAACTATTAATAGGCCAAATTTCTCACTTCTTTTTCTTATACGATTAGATAATCTCTTAATTATAAATCTTTAATGAATACGACCCGCTCTTGGTTCTTTTTAAATCTAATACGACTACTTCTCCTTTATTAGTTCTCAATCTTGTTTGATTGTATCTTCTTTTGTGACTCACAATAGATTAAGATGAGTCGACTTTCTTAGTTCTCAATATCTTACGAATACACCTCTTGCTTAGTTATTGAGCTAATATAGGTTGCCTCCGCTTTTTTCGAATGCGATTAGATCATTCATTTGATCTAAATCTTTGTGCATTGTGTCCCACACATGGTTCTCAATCTAGTCTAACTAAGTCACGATATAGGGGCTTATCATCCGTTATTAGATATTCTCGATTCTCTTTCGAGGAGTTCAAGTTCTAAAAACTCAATCAAACAAGATTGAGAACTAATAAAGGAGACCTAATATTTTATCAAGTGTTCTCCTTTTGCGATTCTTAAACATAAAATAGTTAGTCAATTTCTTGGCTCTCAATATCGAACGATCGCAACTTCTTCCTTACTCGTAAAGCAAGTTTGATCGGCCTCATTTCTCTATTCTTTTGCAAATGCTATTAGATGATGTAATTAGTTCTAAATCTTCAAGGAATAGGTCCAGCGCATGGTTCTTAATCCATTCTTATTAAAACATATTTATGTTCTTACCTTGTGAAATTTGATCTCATATCTTTTCCAAATGTGCTATGATTGGAACTCCTCTCATATTTCATAATCTTACACGACTAATCTCCTTTCTTTGTTCTGAATTGCATATGTTATGTCTCCTTTTGTTGTTCATTGTATAGCTCGATTAGTCGCATTTCTTATAACATAATAAGATAGTACATAAGATTAGTTCTCAATATTGTACGATTATCACTTCTTCCTTTGTCATTATACAAGGTGTAATTGGCTTCATTTCTCAGTTCTTTTTCAAATAAGGTTAGATAATCATCTTTTGTTCAAAGTCTTTTTCAATTTGAACTGATTCTTGGTTCTTAATCTAGCATAATTAAATCACATTTTACGTTGTTATCATGAGTTATTAGAACTTATTATGTTTCTACATGTACTTTGTTGAGAACTCCTTTCTTGTTTCTTAATCTTATGCGACTTGATCCCATTTATTAGTATTTAATCTTGTACGATTTGTCCCCTTTCTTAGTTCTCAATATCGCATTTAATACAACTCCTTCCACCGTGATTAAACACGATCAAATTATGCTAATCATTTCTCACTTATTTCTTCAAAACCATCATATTATATTTTAGTTCTTATTCTTTTATGCATAGTTATCACTCATGGTTCTTAATTTGGCCAAATCAAATCGCATTTTAAGTTCTTATCTTGAGTTACTCGAGATTTACTTTTATAAGAACTCCTGTTCTATTTCTTAATCTGATATGAACTCGATCTACTTTGTTAGTTCTTAATCTTGTACGATTAGATCTCCTTTACTGTGTCATAATATAGTACGATTAGACCCTTTCTTTCTTCTCAATATCGTACTATTACAATTTCTTCCTTAATCATTGTGCAGGCATAATTAAAGGCCTCATTTCTCAGCTCTTTTTCTTATACGATTAGATAATCTGTAATTACACCTTGTATAATGACAAATACGACTCCGCTTCTTGGTTCTTTTTAAATCTAATACGTACTACTTCTCCTTTATTAGTTCTCAATCTTGTTTGATTGTTGTATCTCCTTTTGCGACTCACAATATATTACGATTAGTCGACTTTCTTAGTTCTCAATATCTTACGATTACACTTCTTCCTTAGTTATTAAGCTAATATAGTTGCCTCCTCTCTTTTCGAATGCGATTAGATCATTCATTTGATGCAAGAAGTGTAATCGTACAGATATTGAGAACTAAGAAAGGCAACTAATCGTAATATATTGTGAGTCGCAAAAGGAGATACAACTATCTGTCTCTTATACATAACTAGATGTGGAGAAGAGATCATATTACCTTTAAAGTTTTGTAATTAACTCCCTAATATTTTATCATGTTCTCCTTTTGCGATTCATAACATAGAAGTGCTAGTCAATTTGATGGCTCTAAATGTCGAACGATCGCAACTGCTTCCTTACTCGTAAAGCAAGTTTGATCGGCCTCATTTCTATTCTTTTGCAAATGCTATTAGATGATGTATTAGTTCTAAATCTTCAAGGAATAGGTCCCGCATGGTTCTTAATCCATTCCTATTAAAACATATTTATGTTCTTACCTTGTGAAATTTGATCTCATATCTTTTCCAAATGTGCTATGATTGGAACTCCTCTCATATTTCATAATCTTACACGACTAATCTCCTCTTTGTTCTGAATTGATTATCTAACCTTATTTGAAAAAGAACTCAGAAATGAAGCCAATTACACCTTGTATAATGACAAAGGAAGAAAGTGATAATCGTACAATAGAACCTGATTATCACATCTAGATGTGTATAAGAGACAGGATTGAGAATCCAGCTGTAACGACTGTCTCTTTCACAGTTCTATTTGTGAATAGCCTTAGAGAATCAGTTTTGATCAAAATTTACAATTTGAACTGATTCTTGGTTCTTAATCTAGCATAATTAAATCACATTTTACGTTGTTATCATGTAGTTATTAGAAGAGAATTATGTTTCTACATGTACTTTATGAGAACTCCTTTCTTGTTTCTTAATCTTATGCGACTTGATCCCATTTATTAGTATTTAATCTTGTACGATTTGTCCCCTTTCTTAGTTCTCAATATCGTACGAGTACAACTCCTTCCACTGTGATTAAGCACGTATACTTGGCCTCATTTCTCACTTATTTCTTCAAAACCATCATATTATATTTTAGTTCTTATTCTTTTATGCATAGTTATCACTCATGGTTCTTAATTTGGCCAAATCAAATCGCTAATAGCATTTGCAAAAGAATAGACTAATGAAGCCGATCAAACTTGATCAATCGATGTAAAAAATTGTTGCGATCGTTCGATATTGAGAGCACAAGATATTGAAGAAATTCTATGTTATGATATCGAGAAGAAAGAAACACATGATAAAATATTATCACACAGTAAAAGAGAAAATCTTTTGGCATGTCCCACACATGGTTCTCAATCTAGTCTAACTAAGTCACGATGGGCTTATCATCCGTTATTAGATATTCTTATCTTTTCAACATGTATGTCGATTAGATCACCTTTCTAGTTTCTTAATTATCTCCCTAATATTTTATCATGTGTTCTCCTTTTGCGATTCATAACATAGAACAGTTAGTCAATTTCTTGGCTCTCAATATCGAACGATCGCAACTTCTTCCTTACTCGTAAAGCAAGTTTGATCGGCTTCATTTCTCTATTCTTTTGCAAATGCTATTAGATGATGTATTAGTTCTAAATCTTTAAGGAATAGGTCCAGCGCATGGTTCTTAATCCATTCTTATTAAAACATATTTATGTTCTTACCTTGTGAAATTTGATCTCATATCTTTTCCAAATGTGCTATGATTGACTAACTACAATTTCATAATCTTACACGACTAATCTCCTTTCTTTGTTCTGTGAATTGCATATGTTATGTCTTCATTTGTTGTTCATTGTATAGCTCGATTAGTCGCATTTCTTAGAGTTCAATATTGTACGATTATCACTTCTTCCTTTGTCATTATACAAGGTGTAATTGGCTTCATTTCTCAGTTCTTTTTCGAATAAGGTTAGATAATCATCTTTCTTTTTCAATTTGAACTGATTCTTGGTTCTTAATCTAGCATAATTAAATCACATTTTACGTTCTTATCTTGAGTTATTATATTTTAGTGTTATAGTCATGGTTCTTAATTTGGCCAAATAATCGCATTTTGAGTTCTTCTCTTGAGTTAGCTTTATAAGAACTCCTATTTTCTTAATCATGACTCGATCTACTTTGTTTGTTCTTAATCCTCGTACGATTAGATCTCCTTATCGTGTCATAATATATTACGATTAGACCCTTTCTTTCTTTTCAATATCGTATTATTACAATTTCTTCCATAATCATTGTGCAGCATAATTAATAGGCCTCATTTCTCGCTTCTTTTCTTATACGAATTAGATAATAATTAAGAAACTAGAAAGGTGATCTAATCGACAAACATGTTGAAAAGCATAAGAATATTGATATGAGATGAAATTTCACAATACATGAACTGATAGATCTGTCTCTTATGTTGATCTAGATATATTACGATTAGTCGACTTGATCTAGTTCTCTAATATCGTGAACGATTACACTTCTTCTCTTAGTTATTAAGCTAATATAGTTGCCTCCATTATACTCTTTCGAATGCGATTAGATCATTCATTTGATCTAAATCTTTTGTGCACAGGTCCCACACATGGTTCTCAATCTAGTCTAACTAAGTCACGTATTAGGGGCTTATCATCCGTTATTAGATATTCTTATCTTTTCAACATGTATGTCGATTAGATCACCTTTCTAGTTTCTTAATTATCTCCCTAATATTTTATCATGTGTTCTCCTTTTGCGATTCATAACATAGAACAGTTAGTCAATTTAAGATATAAGTATGAAATGATCGAGACTTCTTACAATCATAGCACATTTGGAAAAGATATGATTTCTCTATTCTTTTGCAAATGCTATTATGAATGTATCTAGTTCTAAATCTTTAAGGAATAGGAGACAGCGCATGGTTCTTAATCCATTCTTATTAAAACATATTTATGTTCTTACCTTGTGAAATTTGATCTCATATCTTTTCCAAATGTGCTATGATTGGAACTCTTCTCACATTTCATAATCTTACACGACTAATCAGATGAATGAACAAATTTATAAGATTAATACATTAGAACTAAGATAAGTAGAAGATTTGTTGTTCATTGTATAGCTCGAATAGTCGCATTTCTTAGAGTTCAATATTGTACGATTATCACTTCTTCCTTTGTCATTATACAAGGTGTAATTGGCTTCATTTCTCAGTTCTTTTTCAAATAAGGTTAGATAATCATCTTTTGTTCAAAGTCTTTTTCAATTTGAACTGATTCTTGGTTCTTAATCTAGCATAATTAAATCACATTTTACGTTGTTATCATGAGTTATTAGAACTTATTATGTTTCTACATGTACTTTGTTGAGAACTCCTTTCTTGTTTCTTAATCTTATGCGACTTGATCCAACAAATTAGTATTTAATCTTGTACGATTTGTCCCCTTTCTTAGTTCTCAATATCGTACGAGTACAACTCCTTCCACTGTGATTAAGCACGCATACTTGGCATCATTTCTCACTGATCTCTTCAAAACCATCATATTAATAATTTATTTCTTATTCTTTTATGCAGTCATTTATCACATAATGGTTATTAATTTGGCCAAATCTAGATGTGTATTTTGAGTTCTTATCTGTATAAGTTACGAGTCATACAGATTAAGAACTCCTGTTCTAGTTCTAAATCTGATTATGACTCGATCTACTTTGTTAGTTCTTAATGCTGTACGATTTATTAGATCTCTTTATCTGTGTCATAATATAGTACGATTAGACCCTTTCTTTCTTCTCAATATCGTACTATAACAATTTCATCCTTAATCACTGTGCAGGCATAATTAATAGGCCTAACAAAGAAGTTCTTTTTCTTATACGATTAGATAATCTCTTAATTATAAATCTTTAATGAATACGACCCGCTCTTGGTTCTTTTTAAATCTAATACGACTACTTCTCCTTTATTAGTTCTCAATCTTGTTTGATTGTATCTCCTTGTGCGACTCACAATATATTACGATTAGTCGACTTTCTTAGTTCTCAATATCTTACGATTACACGTCTTCCTTAGGAAACTATGGATTATCATCCGTTATTAGATATTCTTATCTTTTCAACATGTATGTCGATTAGATCACCTTTCTAGTTTCTTAATTATCTCCCTAATATTTTATCATGTGTTCTCCTTTTGCGATTCATAACATAGAACAGTTAGTCAATTTCTTGGCTCTCAATATCGAACGATCGCAACTTCTTCCTTACTCGTAAAGCAAGTTTGATCGGCCTCATTTCTCTATTCTTTTGCAAATGCTATTAGATGATGTATTAGTTCTAAATCTTCAAGGAATAGGTCCAGCTTATGGTTCTTAATCCATTCTTATTAAAACATATTTATGTTCTTACCTTGTTAAATTTATCTCATATCTTTTCCAAATGTGCTATGATCTTAACTCATCTCATGAGAGAAACAGTTATTTTTCAAATAAGGTTAGATAATCATCTTTTGTTCAAAGTCTTTTTCAATTTGAACTGATTCTTGGTTCTTAATCTGAGAATAATTAAAGGACATTTTACGTTGTTATCATGAGTTATTAGAACTGACTAATGTTTCTACATGTACTTTGTTGAGAACTCCTTTCTTGTTTCTTAATCTTATGCGACTTGATCCTAGTTATTAGTATTTAATCTTGTACGATTTGTAACATAGAATGCTTAGTTTTTCTTCTTTCAGATCGCAACTCTTCCTTAGAAGCAAGTTCTCAATATGCGACGTGTACAACTCCTTCCACTGTGATTTTGCTTAATGACAGTGGATATGAGTTATCTCCTTGTCTCATCTCTGTGTCATAATATAGTACGATTCATGACAATTTCTTGGCTCTCAATATCGAACGATTTTGATCGCCTCATTTCTCTATTCTTTAGCAAAGCTCTAAATCTTTATCCAAAGCATAATTATTACAATTTCTTACCTTAATCATTGTGCTACGCATAATCTCAATTGCATCTCCTTTATTCGCATTTCTTTTCTCATATAGATACGATTAGACTTCATCTTTATCAAATAAGGTTAGATAATCATCTTTTGTTCAAAGTCTTTTCAATTTCAACTCTTAATAGCCAATGAGTTATTAGAACTTATTATGTTTCTACATGTACTTTGTTGAGAACTCCTTTCTTGTTTCTTAATCTTATAATCTTATTAGTAAATCTAAGTACGATTCTTTTGGTTATCACTCCTTAATTTGGCCAAATCGCATAAGTTCTTATCTCGAGATTTACTTTTATAAGAACTCTGCTTCTATTTCTCCTCGATCTACTTTGTTAGTTCTCAAACAAATCGTACAAGATTAAGTACTCAATAGTTATCAAAGGACAAATAATTGACAAGTCTTCAAAGATTAAGAAACTAATAGGAGTTAAATACAAAGTTCTCTTTCGAATGCGATTAGATCATTCATTTGATCTAAATCTTTTGTGCACAGGTCCCACACATGGTTCTCAATCTAGTCTAACTAAGTCACGTATTAGGGGCTTATCATCCGTTATTAGATATTCTTATCTTTTCAACATGTATGTCGATTAGATCACCTTTCTAGTTTCTTAATTATCTCCCTAATATTTTATCATGTGTTCTCCTTTTGCGATTCATAACATAGAACAGTTAGTCAATTTTTTGGCTCAATATCGAACGATCGCAACTTCTTCCTTACTCGTAAAGCAAGTTTGATCGGCTTCATTTCTATTCTTTTGCAAATGCTATTAGATGATGTATTAGTTCTAAATCTTCAAGGAATAGGTCCAGCGCATGGTTCTTAATCCATTCTTATTAAAACATATTTATGTTCTTACCTTGTGAAATTTGATCTCATATCTTTTCCAAATGTGCTATGATTGGAACTCCTATCACATTTCATAATCTTACACGACTAATCTCCTTTCCATGTCTAAATTGCATATGTTATGTCTCCTTTTGTTGTTCAATTAGTCGAAGTTCTCATGTACGATTTCACTTCTTCCTTTAATCAAACGCCCAAAAGAACTGTGCAAAAAAGTGGGCTTTTATTTATTTTATGAGTTATTACAATATCAAGGTTAGGTCAGCTCTAGCATCTAGCCAAACCAGACCTACTATAGAGCAAGGAATGGTGTTGTGCTCGTACTCAACATACATTGGATTTGCAATACCCTCATTAGCTAATCTATCAGCAACTTGATTAGACTCTCTAAAAATATGTTTAAATGAAATCTTTTTTCCAACACAAAGGCCTTGTATGACAAGAGTTGGTCATCAATACTCCAAATTGGTGAAGACGAACCATTCAAAGTGTTGACAAGGATGAGTGAATCAATCTCAATGTCCAATGGGTGAACTCCGCAACTCCGTCACAGAGCTTGAGCCCTCTTCAAGTGCCATTACTCGCTTGCAAGCTGGTTTGTTGAAAGTAACCATTTGAAAAGCCCGTATACAATGGCCCTTGTGATCCCTTATGACGCCCACTCACTGCCATTCCCTTACATTCTTTAGAGGCGCCATCCACATTTAGTTTGAAGCATCCTCGGAGGAGGGCATTCCCATTTGATAAATATGTTTTAATAAGAAGGGATTAAGAACCATGCGCTGGACCTATTCCTTGAAGATTTAGAAATAATACATCAGCTGCTTTCTCTTGTGAAGGGGGGACCTATTTGGATTGAGGAAATATTCACTAAATATGAGTTGATGTTGGCAATGATGCGTGCAGCACTACTTGTTTTCCCATCAAACACAGCCATGTTCCTAGCTTTCCATAAGAACCAACATATTATACAAGGGAGGATTTTGTGGATTAGCCCAATTGTGGAAGAGGTGCTGCAGCCCACCACCATGAGCTAAGCTTGTCTAAGATGGTCGTTGAAGGTGCGATCATCACCTCTAGCCAAGTTTCAAAAGTACCAAACTTGGCGGAGATAGCGCAACACACAAAAAGATGATCCAAGGACTCTCCATGACAACAAAGAGTAGCACTTGGAGGCTAAGGAAAAGCCGATTGTAATCAAATTATCATCTAGTGGCAGCCTCCTATTCAGCAATTTCCACATGAAAATGGAGATCTTCGCTGGAGTCTCCCATCCCAAATCATTTGTCTTTTTCTAGACCTGTCTCTTATACACATCTATTCGGGGGATAGCTAATAAACCTTAGAGATGTACTAGATGTCTTCATTGAGAATTGCGACAATGGTTTGCAGCTCCTCCATGGAGTATCTCTCGTCCAAAGAGGAAATATTCCAACCATTAGAACCCCAAACATGGGAAACCTTGAGCTGCCCATCATACACCTGTTCTACCTTGTGGGAAAGAGGTCCGTATTTGGTCCATGGGTCGAACTGTATGAGCAATCAGCGCTTTGAATGAGGAATAACAGCCCTTCTCTCCCGCCTTCATCACGAACTCGCATCATTCTTTTCCATAAGAGTGAATCTCCGGTGATTCAAATAACTAAGGTACCTCTGTCTCTTATACACATCTAGATGTGTATGATAACCACGTAAAATGTGATTTAATTATGCTAATATTGTCTCCAAGAATTGATTCTAAATGTGTCTAAGAGACAGGGTCTGTCTCTTACCTAGACCTTAAAGCAAAAAAGAACTGAGAAATGAAGCCAATTACGTGAGAATAGATTGGACTTGTTAAAGAGCTGGCCGGAGGAGTTCTCAAACCGTGTTAAGAAGCTCGTTAAGTGTCGAATGGATTTGGTTTCTCCCTTTGTGAAAATGACAATATCATCTGCGAAGGCCAAGTGGGAGGTAGTTGGGCATTGTTGCGATTGAGTAAAAGCAGATTTCATTTAAACATATTTTTAGAGAGTCTAATCAAGTTGCTGGTAGATTAGCTAATGAGGGTTTTGCAAGTCCAAAGATGTGTATACCCTGTCTCTTATACACATCTAGATGTGTATAAGAGAAAGCAAGAAAATATGCCAAGGCCAATGGCTCCCCTCGTCTTCCGATCAAAGAAATTGGTCATTTCCTAACCAATATGTAGGTAACGGTGAACAAATAAAGAACTCAGCCAAGCAACCCATCCGAACACGTTGGACTCCGGTAAAGGAACAGAATGAGGGAAAGTCGGTTGGTTCACTTTCTTCAACAAAATCTGCACCAAGATATTGGCTGTCTCTTATGGGCCTGAAGTCACTAAAAGAATTCGGTTGGCTGTTCAGCACCGTATTCCATAAGAGTACTAGTAAACATTCGTGGCAACTTAGCTATAAGAGAAAATCAAGCTCTGTGCAAGGTTGCAAGATCATTTCCTTGAGGTGAGAGATAAGTAGTGCTGCACGCATCATTGCCAACAGAATCTTCCATACCAAATTTCCAAGTCTATTCCCACGCCAAGTGAATTTACAGCCTTGAAAAGGTAAGTCCACCAATCCACATGCATGTAGGCAATCATTGAATTTTCTGGGGCAGCCAAATTTTGCCATTTGACATTAGATCGTGTATAAAGCCTAGCTTATTAGAAAACATTAGGATTCTAGCTTTGTCAACCATTGGCTCCATTAGAGCAATGAGTTTTATTTGATGTTGTTGAATGATTAACTTTAACCTACGAAGTGAGGGTTTATTAGCTATCCCCCGAATGTTCCAAACTAAAACGCGATCCATTTAACATTGTGGGAGGGAAGGCAGCTTGGAGTTTGCTTTGGCAAAGCAAACTAGATGCTATAAGCATTGGCCTTGGCATAGAGTAGGTTCTTTTGCGTCTTTTCTTTTTGGATGAGGGCTTACCAATTGTGTGTGAGGTGGGAGTGATCGACTGAAGATCCTTGTTGTTTGCATGGCTTGCATGGGGGGAGTCATTGTCTGAATAGTAACATGGTAATTCCTCCATTATTTTATCATGAGAGATGAGTGAATCATCCATGAAGGGATTGTTTGAAATTCGAATGTGTGTTGGCTGATTTTCAGCATCCCTTGATTGTGCAGCCAAGGATATTGGTGGTTCCACAAAATTCGAATTGGCCCCACTCTCCAAGGGGTTCAAGGGCTGACCTTCCACAATGTGCTCATTTTCAAAATTTGAATCCAAGTGCTGGTGTGCTTTGGCCTTATCCATCTGCTGGTTTGAATCCGTTTGTTGATTTGGATTGGCCTTATCCGAAGTTGTTGGTGCAATCCCATGAGAAGTGGCGTTGAATTTTGAATCACATCCAGACATGGAGATCCCTTATCACCCCTTTTATATCATATTCATAATTTGGAGACATTTTCACAGGGATTAAAGACGTTGGTTGCAGCTGGTGGAGTATCTTTTCGGTGGTCCTTCAACTTATCACTATATTCACATGTGTGTTGGAGATGACGTTCACAGGGATTTAAAGGCCTGTCTCTTATACACATCTCGCCAATGTGTTCCTTTACCGGAGTCCAACGTGTTCGGATGGGTTGCTTGGCTGAGTTCTTTATTTGTTCACCGTTACCTACATATTGGTTAGGATGCCCCGCTTCTCCCCTCCGGCATTCACCATTGGCATGGCCAATTTTCTTGCATTTCGTGCAATAAGATGGGACTGCATCGTAGGTGTTTTTTATAAATGCCCTCATTACCGACCCCCAACCACACCCTTCCACACATACCTTGGCAACACTTGGCCTGGTGAAATTTGCAGTGGCTAAGTCGAGTTTAAGGGGCTGTTCCAACCGCTTGAGCAAGGCTAAATATGGCGTGTTTGTTGAAGAAGACTTCTGGAAGTCCTTCAAAAGTAATCCATATAGGGGCTATGGACGGTTCTTCAGCTAGTGGTGCTATAATGGGTGCCATTTAAGAACCCTCATGTAGTAGCCATTAACAAACCAGGTGTTTTTGAGCCAACATCGTAGGAAGTCCTCCTCCAATGAAAACCTCATCAATATGTGCTTGTAATCAAGATATCCGATGGTGAACTGACCTTTGAATCCAATGGTGTGAAAACTTTTTCGAAGAGTTTCCATGTTCGGCTTGCCTCTTGGAAAATTACCCACCAATGTGTAACGAAATGGTGCAGCAAGGTGTTGAACTTCATCTTGGGAGAAGAAAATCGCTGGTTCCCCTTTGTGCAGCTTGAAGAGCTTTCAAGAGGTCTGGATTTGGTGCGTGAAGGCTTAGGATTTGTCCACCCGAAAGAGCTTGTGCAAAGGTTTGGTTGCCCTTCAACCGATGGTGAAGGGCAGCTGGTTCGGCCATGGCCGAGTGGCAAAGGAGAAGAATAGGTGCTGTGTTTTAGTGAGATAGGTGCTGTGTTTTAGTGAGAGGAATTCTAGAGAGAAGGAGGAGAGAATTTCGTTTTGGTTACTGATTCTTGGTTCTTAATCTAGCATAATTAAATCACATTTTACGTTGCTTTCATGAGTTATTAGAACTTATTATGTTTCTACATGTACTTTGTTGAGAACTCCTTTCTTGTTTCTTAATCTTATGCGACTTGATCCTGGTTATTAGTATTTAATCTTGTTCGATTTATCCCCTTTCTTAGTTCTCAATATCGCACGAGTACAACTCCTTCCACTGTGATTAAGCACGCATACTTGGCCTCATTGCTCACTTATTTCTCCAAAACCAATATATTATATTTTAGTTCTTATTCTTTTATGCATAGTTATCACTCATGGTTCTTAATTTGGCCAAATCAAATCGCATTTTAAGTTCTTCTCTTCAAGAGAAGGGAGTTACGAGATACGAGATTTACTTTTATAAGAACTCCTGTTCTATTTCTTAATCTGATATGACTGATCTACTTTGTTAGTTCTTAATCTTGTACGATTTGATCTCCTTTGATGTGTAATAATATAGTACCATTAGACCGTTCCTTTCTTCTGCATATCGTACTATTACAATTTCTTCCTTAATCATTGTGGAGGCATAATGAATAAGCCTCATTTCTCAGTTCTTTTTCTTATACGATTAGATAATCTCTTAATTATAAATCTTTAATGAATACGACGCGCTCTTGGTTCTTTTTAAATCTAACACGACTACTTCTCCATTGTTAGTTTTCAATCTTGTTCGATTGTATCTTCTTTCGCGACTCGCACTGTATTACGATTTGTCAACTTTCTCAGTTCTCAATATCTTACGATTACACTTCTTCCTTAGTCATTAAGCTAATATAGTTGCCTCCGTTCTCTTTCGAATGCGATTAGATCATTGATTTGATCTAAATCTTTTGTGCACAGGTCATGGATACCACACATGGTTCTCCATCTAGTCTAACTACGCAACGTATTAGGGGCTTATCATCCGTTGTTAGATATTTTTATCTTTTCAACATGTATGTCGATTCGATCACCTTTCTAGTGTCTATAAGAGACTAATATCGTAATCAGGATTTCCAATCATTTGAAAGATAACATAGAACAGCGAGTCAATTTCTTGGCTCTCAATATCGAACGATCGCAACTTCTTCCTTACTCGTAAAGCAAGTTTGATCGGCCTCATTTCTCTATTCTTTTGCAAATGCTATTAGATGACGTATTAGTTCTAAATCTTCAAAGAATAGGTCCAGCGCATGGTTCTTAATCCATTCTTATTAAAACATATTTATGTTCTTACCGTGTGAAATTCGATTTCGTATCTTTTCCAAATGTGCTATGATTGGAAATCCTCTCATATTTCATAATCTTGCACGACTAATCTCCTTTCCTTGTTCTGAATTGCATAAGTTATGTCTCCTTTTGCTGTAGTTCTCATTGTATAGCTCGATTAGTCGCATTTCTGAGTTCTCAATATTGTACGATTATCACTTCTTCCTTTGTCATTATACAAGGTGTAATTGGCATCATTTCTCTGTTATTTTTCAAATAAGGTCAGATAATCATCTTTTGTTCAAAGTCTTTTTCAATTTGAACTGATTCTTGGTTCTTTATCTGGCATAATTAAATCACATTTTACGTTGCTTTCATGAGTTATTAGAACTTATTATGTTTCTACATGTACTTTGTTGAGAACTCCTTTCTTGTTTCTTAATCTTATGCGACTTGATCCCGGTTATTAGTATTTAATCTTGTACGATTTGTCCCCTTTCTTAGTTCTCAATATCGTACGAGTACAACTCCTTCCACTGTGATTAAGCACGCATACTTGGCCTCATTGCTCACTTATTTCTTCAAAACCAATATATTATAATTTAGGTCTTATTCTTTTATGCATAGTTATCACTCATGGTTCTTAATTTGGCCAAATGAAATCGACACATTTGAAGTTCTTCTCTTGAGTTACGAGATTTACTTTTATAAGAACTCCTGTTCTATTTCTTAATCTGATATGACTGATCTACTTTGTTAGTTCTTAATCTTGTACGATTTGATCTCCTTTGATGTGTAATAATATAGTACCATTAGACCGTTCCTTTCTTCTGCATATCGTACTATTACAATTTCTTCCTTAATCATTGTGGAGGCATAATGAATAAGCCTCATTTCTCAGTTCTTTTTCTTATACGATTAGATAATCTCTTAATTATAAATCTTTAATGAATACGACGCGCTCTTGGTTCTTTTTAAATCTAACACGACTACTTCACCTTTATTAGTTCTCAATCTTGTTCGATTGTATCTCGTTTTGCGACTCGAACTATATTACGATGAGTCAAATTTTTTAGCTCTCAATATCTTACGATTACACTTCTTCCTTAGTCATTAAGCTAATATAGTTGCCTCCGTTTTCTTTCGAATGCGATTAGATCATTCATTTGACAGATCTAAATCTTTTGTGCACAGGTCCCACACATGATTCTCAATCTAGTCTAACTAAGTCACGTATTAGGAGCTTATCATCCGTTATTAGATATTCTTATCTTTTCAACATGAATGTCGATTCGATCACCTTTCTAGTTTCTTAATTGTCTCTCTAATATTTTATCATGTGTTGTTCTCCTGTTGCGATTTATAACGTAGAATTGCGAGACAATTTCTTGGCTCTCAATATCGAACGATCGCAATCTTCCTTACTCGTAAAGCAAGTTTGATCGGCCTCATTTCTCTATTCTTTTGCAAAAGCTATTAGATGATGTATTAGTTCTAAATCTTCGAGAAATAGGTCCAGCGCATGGTTCTTAATCCATTCTTATTAAAACATATTTATGTTCTTACCGTGTGAAATTCGATCTCGTATTTTTTCCAAATGTGCTATGATTGGAAATCCTCTCATATTTCATAATCTTGCACGACTAATCTCCTTTCCATATTCTGAATTGCATGAGACTATGCTATGTCTTCTTTTGTTGTTCACAGTATAGCTCGATTAGTCGCATTTCTGAGTTCTCAATATTGTACGATTATCACTTCTTCCTTTGTCATTATACAAGGTGTAATTGGCTTCATTTCTCAGTTATTTTTCAAATAAGGTCAGATATTCATCTTTTGTTCAAAGTCTTTTTCAATTTGAACTGATTCTTGGTTCTTAATCACGCATAATTAAATCACATTTTACGTTGCTTTCATTAGTTTTTATAACTTATTTTGTTTCTATATGTACATTGTTGAGAACTTCTTTCCTGTTGCTTAATCTTATGCGACTTGATCCCGGTTATTAGTAATTAATCTTGTACAATTTGTCCCCTTTCTTAGTTCTCAATATCGTACGAGTACAACTCCTACCACTGTGATTAAGCACGCTCACTCGGCCTCATTGCTCTTTAATTCTTCAAAACCAATATATTATAATTTAGTTCTTATTCTTTTATGCATAGTTATCACTCATGGTTCTTAATTTGGCCAAATCAAATCGCATTTTAAGTTCTTCTCTTGAGTTACGAGATTTAATTTTATAAGAACTCCTGTTATATTTCTTAATCTGATATGACTCGATCTAGTTTGTTAGTTCTTAATCCTGTACGATTAGATCTCCTTGATGTGTCATAATATAGTACGATTAGACCGTTTCTTTCTTCTCAATATCGCACAATTACAATCTCTTCCTTAATCATTGTGCAGGCATAATTAATAGGCCTCATTTCTCAGTTATTTTTCTTATACGGTTAGATAATCTCTAAATTATAAATCTTTAATGAATACGACCCGCTCTTGGTTCTTTTTCAATCTAATACGACTACTTCTCCATTGTTAGTTTTCAATCTTGTTCGATTGTATTTTCTTTCGCGACTCGCACTGTATTACGATTTGTCATCTTTCTCAGTTCTCAATATCTTACGATTACACTTCTTCCTTAGTCATTAAGCTAATATAGTTGCCTCCGTTCTCTTTCGAATGTTAAGAAACTAGAAAGGTGCGATTAGATCATTGATTTGATCTAAATCTTTTGTGCACAGGTCCCACACATGGTTCTCAATCTAGTCTAACTACGTCACGTATTAGGGGCTTATCATCCGTTATTAGATATTTTTATCTTTTCAACATGTATGTCGATTCGATCACCTTTCTAGTTTCTTAATTATCTCCCTAATATTTTATCACGTGTTGTTCTCCTTTAGCGAATTCATAACATAGAACAGCGAGTCAATTTCTTGGCTCTCAATATCGAACGACCGCAACTTCTTCCTTACTCGTAAAGCAAGTTTGATCGGCCTCATTTCTCTATTCTTTTGCAAAAGCTATTAGATGACGTATTAGTTCTAAATCTTCAAAGAATAGGTCCAGCGCATGGTTCTTAAACCATTCTTATTAAAACATATTTATGTTCTTACCTCGTGAAATTTGATCTCGTATCTTTTCCAAACGTGCTATGATTGGAACTCGTCTCATATTTCATAATCATACACGACTAATCTGTTGCCCTTTCTTTATTCCGTGAATTCCATATGTTATGTCTCCTTTTGTTGTTCATTGTATAGCTCGATTAGTCGCATTTCTTAGTTCTCAATATTGTACAATTATCACTTCTTCCTTTGTCATTATACAAGGTGTAATTGGCTTCATTTCTCAGTTCTTTTTCAAATAAGGTCACATAATCATCTTTTGTTCAATGTCTTTTTCAATTTGAACTGATTTTTTGTTCTTAATCTAGCATAATTAAATCACATTATACGTTGCTTTCATGAGTTATTAGAACTTATTGTGTTTCTACATGTACTTTGTTGAGAACTCCTTTCTTGTTTCTTAATCTTATGCGACTTGATCCCGGTTATTAGTATTTAATCTTGTACGATTTGTCCCCTTTCTTAGTTCTCAATATCGTACGAGTACAACTCCTTCCTCTGTGATTAAGCACCTCATTGCTCACTTATTTCTCCAAAACCAATATATTATATTTTAGTTCTTATTCTTTTATGCATAGTTAATCATCAGGGTTCTTAATTTGGCCAAATCAAATCGCATTTTGAGTTCTTCACTTGAGTTACGAGATTTACTTTTATAAGAACTCCTGTTCTATTTCTTAATCTGATATGACTCGATCTACTTTGTTAGTTCTTAATCCTGTACGATTAGATCTCCTTTGAAGTGTCATAATATAGTACGATTAGACCGTTTCTTTCTTCTCAATATCGTACTAGTACAATTTTTTCCTTAATCACTGTGCAGGCATAATTAATACGCCTCATTTCTCAATTCTTTTTCTTATACGATTAGATAATCTCTTAATTATATATCCTTAATGAATACGACCCGCTCTTGGTTCTTTTTAAATCAAATACGACTACTTCTCCTTTATTAGTTCTCAATCTTGTTCGATTGTATCTGCTTTTGCGACTCGCACTATATTACGATTAGTCGACTTTCTCAGTTCTCAATATCTTACGATTACACTTCTTCCTTAGTCGTTAAGCTAAAATAGTTGCCTCTGTTCTCTTTCGAATGCGATTAGATCATTCATTTGATCTAAATCTTTTGTGCACAGGTCCCACACATGGTTCTCAATCTAGTCTAACTAAGTCACGTATTAGGGGCTTATCATCCGTTATTAGATATTCTTATCTTTTCAACACGTATGTCGATTCGATCACCTTTCTAGTTTCTTAATTATCTCCCTAATATTTTATCACGTGTTTTCTCCTTTAGCGATTCATAACATAGAACAGCGAGTCAATTTCTTGGCTCTCAATATCGAACGATCGCAACTTCTTCCTTACTCGTAAAGCAAGTTTGATCGGCCTCATTTATCTATTCTTTTGCAAAAGCTATTAGATGATGTATTAGTTCTAAATCTTCAAGGAATAGGTCCAGCGCATGGTTCTTAATCCATTCTTATTAAAACATATTTATGTTCTTACCGTGTGAAATTCGATCTCGTATCTTTTCCAAATGTGCTATGATTCGAAATCCTTTCATATTTCATAATCTTCCGCGCGACTAATCTCCTTTCCTTATTCTGAATTGCATATGCTATGTCTCCTTTTGTTGTTCATTGTATAGCTCGATTAGTCGCATTTCTTAGTTCTCAATATTGTACGATGATCACTTCTTCCTTTGTCATTATACAAGGTGTAATTGGCTTCATTTCTCTGTTCTTTTTCAAATAAGGTTAGATAATCATCTTTTGTTCAAAGTCTTTTTCAATCTGAACTGATTCTTGGTTCTTAGTCTAGCATAATTAAATCACATTTTACGTTGCTTTCATGAGTTATTAGAACTTATTATGTTTCTACATGTACTTTGTTGAGAACTCCTTTCTTGTTTCTTAATCTTATGCGACTTGATCCCGGTTATTAGTATTTAATCTTGTACGATTTGTCCCCTTTATTAGTTCTCAATATCGTACGAGTACAACTCCTTCCTCTATGATTAAGCACCTCATTGCTCACTTATTTCTCCAAAACCAATATATTATATTTTAGTTCTTATTCTTTTATGCCATAATAGTTATCACTCATGGTTCTTAATTTGGCCAAATCAAATCGCATTTTAAGTTCTTCTCTTGAGTTACCAGATTTACTTTTATAAGAACTCTTGTTCTATTTATTAATCTGATATGACTCGATCTACTTTGTTAGTTCTTAATATTGTACGATTAGATCTCCTTTAATTTGTAATAATATAGTACGATTAGACCGTTTCTTTCATCTCAATATCGTACTATTACAATTTCTTCCTTAATCATTGTGCAGGCATAATTAATACGCCTCATTTCTCAGTTATTTTTCTTATACGATTAGACAATCTCTTAATTAAAAATCCTTAATGAATGCGACCCGCTCTTGGTTCTTTTTCAATCTAATACGACTACTTCTCCATTGTTAGTTTTCAATCTTGTTCGATTGTATTTTCTTTCGCGACTCGCACTGTATTACGATTTGTCATCTTTCTCAGTTCTCAATATCTTACGATTACACTTCTTCCTTAGTCATTAAGCTAATATAGTTTGGAAGGTCAATGCCTCCGTTCTCTTTCGAATGCGATTAGATCATTGATTTGATCTAAATCTTTTGTGCACAGGTCCCACACATGGTTCTCCATCTAGTCTAACTACGTCACGTATTAGGGGCTTATCATCCGTTATTAGATATTTTTATCTTTTCAACATGTATGTCGATTCGATCACCTTTCTAGATTCTTAATTATCTCCCTAATATTTTATCACGTGTTGTTCTCCTTTAGCGAATTCATAACATAGAACAGCGAGTCAATTTCTTGGCTCTCAATATCGAACGATCGCAACTTCTTCCTTACTCGTAAAGCAAGTTTGATCGGCCTCATTTCTCTATTCTTTTGCAAATGCTATTAGATGACGTATTAGTTCTAAATCTTCAAAGAATAGGTCCAGCGCATGGTTCTTAATCCATTCTTATTAAAACATATTTATGTTCTTACCTCGTGAAATTTGATCTCATATCTTTTCGAAACGTGCTATGATTGGATCTCCCCTATTATTTCATAATCAGAATTACACGACTAATCTCCTGTCTTTGTTATGTGAATTGCATATGTTATGTCTCCTTTTGTTGTTCATTGTATAGCTCGATTAGTCGCATTTCTTAGTTCTCAATATTGTACGATTATCACTTCTTCCTTTGTCACTATACAAGGTGTAATTGGCTTCATTTCTCAGTTCTTTTTCAAATAAGGTTAGATAATCATCTTTTGTTCAAAGTCTTTTTCAATTTGAACTGATTCTTGGTTCTTAATCTAGCATAATTAAATCACATTTTACGTTGTTATCATGAGTTATTAGAACTTATTATGTTTCTACATGTACTTTGTTGAGAACTCCTTTCTTGTTTCTTAATCTTATGCGACTTGATCCTGGTTATTAGTATTTAATCTTGTACGATTTGTCCCCTTTATTAGTTCTCAATATCGTAACGACTACAACTCCTTCCACTGTGATTAAGCACGCATACTTGGCCTCATTGCTCACTTATTTCTTCAAAACCAATATATTATAGACACGTGTCTTTTTAGTTCTTATTCTTTTATACATAGTTATCACTCAGGGTTCTTAATTTGGCCAAATCAAATCACATTTTAAGTTCTTCACTTGAGTTACGAGATTTACTTTTATAACAACTCATGGTCTATTTCTTAATCTGATATGACTCGATCTACTTTGTTAGTTCTTAATCCTGTACGATTAGATCTCCTTTGAAGTGTCATAATATAGTACGATTAGACCGTTTCTTTCTTCTCAATATCGTACTAGTACAATTTCTTCCTTAATCATTGTGCAGGCATAATTAATACGCCTCATTTCTCAAGTCTTTTTCTTATACGATTAGATAATCTCTTAATTATATATCCTTAATGAATACGACCCGCTCTTGGTTCTTTTTAAATCAAATACGACTACTTCTCCTTTATTAGTTCTCAATCTTGTTCGATTGTATCTCCTTTTGCGACTCGCACTATATTACGATTAGTTGACTTTCTCAGTTCTCAATATCTTACGATTACACTTCTTCAGACCCTTAGTCATTAAGCTAATATAGTTGCCTCCGTTCTCTTTCGAATGCGATTAGATCATTCATTTGATCTAAATCTTTTGTGCACAGGTCCCACACATGGTTCTCAATCTAGTCTAACTAAGTCACGTATTAGGGGCTTATCATCCGTTATTAGATATTCTTATATTTTCAACATGTATGTCGATTCGATCACCTTTGTAGTTTCTTAATTATCTCCCTAATATTTTATCACGGGTTTTCTCCTTTAGCGATTCATAACATAGAACAGCGAGTCAATTTCTTGGATCTCAATATCGAACGATCGCAACTTCTTCCTTACTCGTAAAGCAAGTTTGATCGGCCTCATTTCTCTATTCTTTTGCAAAAGCTATTATGTGAAACCCAGTATTTTACTAGCCGTGTTCTTTGATTTTTAACTGGTTTAAAATGTTTTTCATATTATTTTTAGTCATAAAGTACTTCAACTTATTCGTTTTTCAATTCGGCAAATTTTTCGATTTACGCGATTTCTGTTCCGGCGGGTAAACGGGTCTAAAGTTGGACTAAGTGTAATTAGTGCATTGTGGTGTGTGAGTGTTTTATGATGGCTGAATTATTCAGAAACAAATGATAATTTAGTAGCAAAAATTAGTTTTTGGGTTAAATAGTCAACTTGGAGACTATTTGGTCAATGGGGAACTATTTGGGTCAACATTGGAAGTTCTTTTTAGTCTTCTTCTTGCTTGTTTCTTCCTCATTTTCTCCAGCTGCTGGCCGAAATTCTCTCCTCCATTTTCCCCCAAAATTTTCTTGGATATCAAGTAGAAATCACTTGGAAGGTAAGATTTTATGTATTTTAGCATTTATGGCTTATGGGCTTTATGATTCAAGCTTTAATTTCAAGTTTTGTAGGATTCTTTATGGCTGAAATAAACCCTCTTTGCAGCCTTGTAAGTTATGATTTATGTATGTTATGGGTTGTTTGTAGTGTTTTGGAGGTTGAGAAGTGATTGGGGTTGATTTTTAACAACCTTTCCATGGTTAGATTACAAATTTTAAGATTATGAGTTAGGGTTTTGTCTACCATATGTGCCCTAGAATGTTATGCTATGAATGCTTATGTCTATGCACATAATGATGTTTTAAGAGTGTTTTAAGGTTAGTTTGGATAGGAATTGAGACTTGAAACCAAGTGGAATTGATTTCCCTTCATTTTGTAAGTAAGCGGAAGTTTGGCGCAACTAGGATAATTTGGATAATTGGTTATGTTTGAAGGATCTTTAATGATCTTTTGATGGTTTTAAGTGTTTCCTTGGTAGTGGGATGGATAGGAAGCATGTTTGAAATATGCACTGGCTAATCGGTAAAAATTTCAATTACCAAGTAAGAGGAATTCCAACCATAGGTTGTTGCTCTAATGTTGTAATAGAGTTAATTGTAGTGGTTATGGGGCATGGATTGTTGTGGAATGCTATTGATATATCTTAAAATTTGTAATCTAACCATGAATCTTTCCGTTTATGGATTTTGTTGGTTGGTTGAATATGTTGTTTTGAGTTGGGTTGTAACCAAGGTCCCTTGAATACCTTGGAAATGGATTTTGTTGGTTGGTTGAATATGTTGTTTTGAGTTGGGTTGTAACCAAGGTCCCTTGAATACCTTGGAATTGGATTTTATTGGCAGGGAGGATAGCCTAATTATAGCCTAGGGAGAGGCGAAGTTTTTCGGTTTTTCTGGAAAACTGAGCTTATTATCTCCTAATCTAGCTGTAATACGAATTTGAGGGATTAACTAAGTGTTTTGACTGGGGTTTTAGCTTGTCGAAGTTGGTCAGAAATTGTGAAAAGGTCATTTTTGACCAAAGAGCTGTTGGTGTCGGAAGAAGTGATACTGTCTCTTATTCGCTTCCCTAGTCATTCTTTAACTTCTACATCTCTTCTAAGAGTCCTCTTATATCTGTTTTAGGTACCACGCCACCTACCGCCGGTGATCGCGTTCTGTGATCATTTGTGCAGTTTTTGCTTTAATAGGTGGGTAACATTTTCAGACTAGTAGGTGTGGTAGATTACTAGATCTGACTAGTACTGTAGGTCATACCTTCGAGCCTAAAAGATACTCATGCTATTTTATTAAATTCCGGATTGAAACTGTACTTGGATTTGTTCGCTATGCTTTAGCATACTATGTTTTGAACTATGATGATGATTGGATTTTTGGCTACGCTATGCTTTAGCATACTATGTTTTGAAATGATTGGATCTTTTTGGCTACGCTATGCTTTAGCATACTATGTTTTGAAATGATTGGATCTTTTTGGCTATGTTTTGGACATGCCTGACGTTTAAAGGGCATGAGACATTTTAGAAACTGCTTCATGACTATGGTTTTCACAAATGTTATTATCTTTATGTTTTCTTTTTATCGAAATGCTTGGCCCCATTTGAAGAGCTTTTATGATATCCACTGAGCTAGTTATGCTCACCCCACGTGATTTATAATCTAGATGTCTCTTATATTCGTATTTTTGTGTAAAAATGAACTTATTCGGTTTTATAGTTAAGAAATGGTTTGATGGTTCTATTACATTGCGGTTAAGTTTGTTGCTCTGTTCGTTTGTGCCTTAGCGCTTTGGACCGGTGTGCCATTAGCGCGGCGTGTTACGGTCCCGTTTTTGGGGTGTGACATATTAGATGATGTATTAGTTCTAAATCTTCAAGGAATAGGTCCAGCGCATGGTTCTTAATCCATTCTTATTAAAACATATTTATGTTCTTACCGTGTGAAATTCGATCTCGTATCTTTTCCAAATGTGCTAAGATTGGAAATCCTCTCCTATTCCATAATCTTGCACGACTAATATCCTTTCCTTATTCTGAATTGCATATGCTATGTCTCCTTTTGTTGTTCATTGTATAGCTCGATTAGTCGCATTTCTTAGTTCTCAATATTGTATGATGATCACTTCTTCCTTTGTCATTATACAAGGTGTAATTGGCTTCATTTCTCAGTTCTTTTCACATCAAATAAAATAAGGTTAGATAATCTTCTTTTGTTCAAACTCTTTTTCAATCTGAACTGATTCTTGGTTCTTAGTCTAGCATAATTAAATCACATTTTACGTTGCTTTCATGAGTTATTAGAACTTATTATGTTTCTACATGTACTTTGTTGAGAACTCCTTTCTTGTTTCTTAATCTTATGCGACTTGATCCCGGTTATTAGTATTTAATCTTGTACGATTTGCCCCTTTCTTAGTTCTCAATATCGTACGAGTACAACTCCTTCCTCTGTGATTAAGCACCACATTGCTCACTTATTTCTCCAAAACCAATATATTATATTTTAGTTCTTATTCTTTTATGCATAGTTATCACTCATGGTTCTTAATTTGGCCAAATCAAATCGCATTTTAAGTTCTTCTCTTGAGTTACGAGTTTACTTTTATAAGAACTCCTGTTCTATTTCTTAATCTGATATGACTCGATCTACTTTGTTAGTTCTTAATATTGTACGATTAGATCTCCTTTACATTTGTAATAATATAGTACGATTAGACCGTTTCTTTCATCTCAATATCGTACTATTACAATTTCTTCCTTAATCATTGTGCAGGCATAATTAATACGCCGCATTTCTCAGTTATTTTTCTTATACGATTAGACAATCTCTTAATTATAAATCCTTAATGAATCCGACCCGCTCTTGGTTCTTTTTAAATCTAATACGACTACTTCTCCATTGTTAGTTTTCAATCTTGTTCGATTGTATCTTCTTTCGCGACTCGCACTGTATTACGATTAGTCAACTTTCTCAGTTCTCAATATCTTACGATTACACTTCTTCCTTGACGATTAAGCTAATATAGTTGCCTCCGTTCTCTTTCGAATGCGATTAGATCATTGATTTGATCTAAATCTTTTGTGCACAGGTCCCACACATGGTTCTCAATCTAGTCTAACTACGTCACGTATTAGGGGCTTATCATCCGTTATTAGATATTTTTATCTTTTCAACATGTATGTCGATTCGATAAGTCACCTTTCTAGTTTCTTAATTATCTCCCTAATATTTTATCACGTGTTGTTCTCCTTTAGCGAATTCATAACATAGAACAGCGAGTCAATTTCTTGGCTCTCAATATCGAACGATCGCAACTTCTTCCTTACTCGTAAAGCAAGTTTGATCGGCCTCATTTCTCTATTCTTTTGCAAATGCTATTAGATGACGTATTAGTTCTAAATCTTCAAAGAATAGGTCCAGCGCATGGTTCTTAATCCATTCTTGTTAAAACATATTTATGTTCTTACCTCGTGAAATTTGATCTCATATCTTTTCCAAACGTGCTCTGATTGGAACTCCCCTATTATTTCATAATCTTACACGACTAATCTCCTTTCTTTGTTATGTGAATTGCATATGTTATGTCTCCTTTTGTTGTTCATTGTATAGCTCGATTAGTCGCATTTCTTAGTTCTCAATATTGTACGATTATCACTTCTTCCTTTGTCACTATACAAGGTGTAATTGGCTTCATTTGGAGAAAGATGTCTCAGTTCTTTTTCAAATAAGGTTAGATAATCATCTTTTGTTCAAAGTCTTTTTCAATTTGAACTGATTCTTGGTTCTTAATCTAGCATAATTAAATCACATTTTACGTTGTTATCATGAGTTATTAGAACTTATTATGTTTCTACATGTACTTTGTTGAGAACTCCTTTCTTGTTTCTTAATCTTATGCGACTTGATCCCGGTTATTAGTATTTAATATTGTATGATTTGTCCCCTTTCTTAGTTTTCAATATCGTACGAGTACAACTCCTTCCACCGTGATTAAGCACGTATATTTGGCCTCATTGCTCACTTATTTCTTCAAAACCAATATATTATATTTTAGTTCTTATTCTTTTATGCATAGTTATCCCTCATGGTTCTTAATTTGGCCAAATCAAATAGCATTTTAAGTTCAATTCTTGAGTTACGAGATTTACTTTTATAAGAACTCCTGTTCTATTTCTTAATATGATATGACTCGATCTACTTTGTTAGTTCAGTTAATCCTGTACGATTAGATCTCCTTTACTGTGTCATAATATAGTACGATTAGACCATTTCTTTCTTCTCAATATCGTACTATTACAATTTATTCCTTAATCGTTGCGCAGCCATAATTAATAGACCTCATTTCTAAGTTCTTTTTCTTATACGATTAGATAATCTCTTAATTATAAATCTTTAATGAATACGACCCGCTCTTGGTTCTTTTTAAATCTAATACGACTACTTCTCTTTTATTAGTTCTCAATCTTGTTCGATTGTATCTCCTTTTGCGACTCGCACTATATTACGACTGACTTTCTTAGTTCTCAATATCTTACGATTGCACTTCTTCCTTAGTCATTAAGCTAATACAGTTGCCACCGTTCTCTTTCGAATGCGATTAGATCATTCATTTGATCTAAATCTTTTGTGCACAGGTCCCACACATGGTTCTCAATCTAGTCTAACTAAGTCACGTATTAGGGGCTTATCATCCGTTATTAGATATTCTTATCTTTTCTCAACATGTATGTCGATTAGATCACCTTTCTAGTTTCTTAATTATCCCCCTAATATTTTATCAGGTGTTGTTCTCCTTTTACGATTCAAAACATAGAACAGCGAGTCAATTTCTTGGCTCTCAATATCGAACGATCGCAACTTCTTCCTTACCCGTAAAGCAAGTTTGATCGGCCTCATTTCTCTGTTCTTTTGCAAATGCTATTAGATGATGTATTAGTTCTAAATCTTCAAGGAATAGGTCCAGCACATGGTTCTTAATCCATTTTTATTAAAACATATTTATGTTCTTACCTTGTGAAATTTGATCTCATATCTTTTCCAAATGTGCTATGATTGGAACTCCTCTCATATTGCATAATCTTACACGACTAATCTCCTTTTTTTGTTATGTGAATTGCATATGTTATGTCTCCTTTTGTTATTCATTGTATAGCTCGATTAGTCGCATTTCTTAGTTCTCAATATTGTACGATTATCACTTCTTCCTTTGTCATTATACAAGTGTGTGTAATTGGCTTCATTTCTCAGTTCTTTTTCAAATAAGGTTAGATAATCATCTTTTGTTCAAAGTCTTTTTCAATTTGAACTGATTCTTGGTTCTTAGTCTAGTATAATTAAATCACATTTTACATTGCTTTCATGAGATATTAGAACTTATTATGTTTCTACATGTACATTGCTGAGAACTCCTTTCTTGTTTCTTAATCTTATGCGACTTGATCCCACTTATTAGTATTTTATCTTGTACGATTTGTTCCCTTTCTTACTTCTCAATATTGTACGAGTACAACTCCTTCCACTGTGATTAAGCACGTATACTTGGCCTCATTTCTCACTTATTTCTTCAAAACCATCATATTATATTTTAGTTCTTATTCTTTTATGCATAGTTATCACTCATGGTTCTAAATTTGGCCAAATCAAATTGCATTTTAAGTTCTTATCTTGAGTTACGAGATTTACTTTTATAAGAACTCCTGTTCTATTTCTTAATCTGATATGACTCGTATCTGCTTTGTTAGTTCTTAATCCTGTACGAATAGATCTCCTTTACTGTGTCATAATATAGTACGGTTAGACCATATCTTTCTTCTCAATATCGTACTATTACAATTTATTCCTTAATCGTTGTGCAGCCATAATTAATAGACCTCATTTCTCAGTTCTTTTTCTTATACGATTAGATAATCTCTTTATTATAAATCTTTAAAGAATACGACCCGCTCTTGGTTCTTTTAATCGATTGTATCTCCTTTTGCGACTCGCACTATATTACGATTAGTCGACTTTCTTAGTTCTCAATATCTTACGATTACACTTCTTCCTTAGCCATTAAGCTAATATTGTTGCCTCCGTTATCTTTCGAATGCGATTAGATCATTCATTTGATCTAAATCTTCTGTACACAGGTCCCACACACGGTTCTCAATCTAGTCTAACCAAGTCACGTATTAGAGGCTTTTCATCCGTTATTAGATATTCTTATCTTTTCAACATGTATGTCGATTAGATCACCTTTCAAGATCTCCCTAATATTTTATCATGTGTTGTTCTCCTTTGCGATTCATAACATAGAACAGCGAGTCAGTTTCTTGGCTCTCAATATCGAACGATCGCAACTTCTTCCTTACTCGTGAAGCAAGTTTGATCGGCCTCATTTCTCTGTTCTTTTGCAAATGCTATTAGATGATGTATTAGTTCTAAATCTTCATGGAATAGGTCCAGCTCATGGTTCTTAATCCATTCTTATTAAAACATATTTATGTTCTTAACCTGGGAAATTTGATCTCATATCTTTTCCAAGTGTGCTATGATTGGAACTCCTCTCATATTTCGTAATCTTACGCGACTAATCTCCTTTCTTTGTTATGTGAATTGCATATGTTATGTTTCCTTTTGTTGTTCATTGTATAGCTCGATTAGTAGCATATCTTAGTTCTCAATATTGTACGATTATCACTTCTTCATTTGTCATTATACAAGGTGTAATTGGCTTCATTTCTCAGTTCTTTTTCAAATAAGGTTAAGAGATAATCATCTTTTGTTCAAAGTCTTTTTCAATTTGAACTAGTTCTTGGTTCTTAGTCTAGCATAATTAAATCACATTTTACGTTGCTTTCATGAGTTATTAGAACTTATTATGTTTCTACATGTACTTTGTTGAGAACTCCTTTCTTGTTTCTTAATCTTATGCGACTTGATCCCAGTTATTAGTATTTAATATTGTACTATTTGTTCCCTTTCTTACTTCTCAATATCGTACGAATACAACCTCTTCCACTCTGATTAAGCACGTATACTTGGCCTCATTTCTCACTTATTTCTTCAAAACCATCATATTATATTTTAGTTCTTATTCTTTTATGCATAGCTATCACTCATGGTTCTTAATTTGGCCAAATCAAATTGCATTTTAAGTTCTTATCTTGAGTTACGAGATTTACTTTTATAAGAACTCCTGTTCTATTTCTTAATCTGATATGACTCGATCTACTTTGTTAGTTCTTAATCCTGTACGATTAGATCTCCTATACATAGATACTGTGTCATAATATAGTACGATTAGACCCTTTCTTTTTTCTCAATATCGTACTATTACAATTTATTCCTTAATCATTGTGCAGGCATAATTAATACGCCTCATTTCTCAGTTCTTTTTCTTATACGGTTAGATAATCTCTTAATTATAAAAATCTTTATTGAATACGACCTGCTCTTGGTTCTTTTTAAATCTAATACGACTATTTCTCCTTTATTAGTTCTCAATCTTGTTTGATTGTATCTCCTTTTGCGACTCACACTATATTACGATTAGTCGACTTTCTTAGTTCTCAATATCTTACGATTACACTTCTTCCATAGTCATTAAGCTAATATTGTTGCCTCCGTTCTCTTTCGAATGCGATTAGATCATTCATTTGATCTAAATCTTTTGTGCACAGGTTCAACACATGGTTCTCAATCTAGTCTAACTAAGTCACGTATTAGAGGCTTTTCATCCGTTATTAGATATTCTTATCTTTTCAACATGTATGTCGAGATTAGATCACCATTCTCTCCCTAATATTTTATCATGTGTTGTTCTCCTTTTGCGATTCATAACATAGAACAGCTAGTCATTTTCTTGGCTCTCAATATCGAACGATCGCAACTTCTTCCTTACCCGTAAAGCAAGTTTGATCGGCCTCATTTCTCTGTTCTTTTGCAAATGCTATTAGATGATGTATTAGTTCTAAATCTTAATGGAATAGGTCCAGCGCATGGTTCTTAATCCATTCTTATTAAAACATATTTATGTTCTTAACTTGTGAAATTTGATCTCATATCTTTTCCAAGTGTGCTATGATTGGAACTCCTCTCATATTTCGTAATCTTACGCGACTAATCTCCTTTCTTTGTTATGTGAATTGCATATGTTATGTCTTCTTTTGTTGTTCATTGTATAGCTCGATTAGTCCCATTTCTTAGTTCTTAATATTGTACGATTATCACTTCTTCATTTGTCATTATACAAGGTGTAATTCGCTTCATTTCTCAGTTCGACATCTAGATTTTTCAAATAAGGTTAGATAATCATCTTTTGTTGAAAGTCTTTTTCAATTTGAACTAATTATTGGTTCTTAGTCTAGCATAATTAAATCACATTTTACGTTGCTTTCATGAGTTATTAGAACTTATTATGTTACAAAGGAGATTAATCGTGAAAAGTTCTTTCTATTTACAAAAATTCTCTCCTCCTTCTCTCTAGTTTCTCTCATTAAAACACAGCACCTATTCTCCTCCTTTTGCCACTCGGCCATGGTCGAACCAGCTGCCCTTCAGCCATCGGTTGAAGGGCAACCAAAAACCTTTGCACAAGCTCTTTCGGGTGGACAAATCCTAAGCCTTCATGCACCAAATCCAGATCTCGCCTTGAGCTCTTCAACTGCACAAAGGGGAACCAGTGATTTTCTTCTCCCAAGATGAAGTTCAACACCTTGCTGCACCATTTCGTTACACATTGGTGGGTAACTTTCCAAGAGGCAAGCCGAACATGGAAACTCTTCGTAAAATTGCTTTCACACCATTGGATTCAAAGGTCAGTTCACCATAGGATATCTTGATTACAAGCACATATTGATGAGGTTTTCATTGGAGGAGGACTTCCTACGATGTTGGCTCAAAAACACCTGGTTTGTTAATGGCTACTACATGAGGGTTCTTAAGTGGCACCCATTATTTACCACTGATGAAGAACCGTCCATAGCCCCTATATGGATTACTTTTGAAGGACTTCCAGCAGTCTTCTTCAACAAACACGCCGTATTTAGCCTTGCTCAAGCGGTTGGAACACCCCTTAAACTCGACTTAGCCACTGGCATATAAGAAAGGCCAAGTGTTGCTAAGGTACGTGTGGAAGTAGACCTCCTATCTGACCTTCCTTCTAAGGTGTGGTTGGGGGTCGGTAATGAGGGCATTTGGCAAAAAATTACCTACGATGCAGTCCTATCTTATTGCACGAAATGCAAGAAAATTGGTCATGCCAATGGTGAATACCGGAGAGGTGAAGTGGGGCATATTCAATCCTAACCAACCTGTAGGTAACGGTGAACAAATAAAGAACTCAGCCAAGCAACCCATCCGAACACGTTGGACTCCGGTAAAGGAACACACGGCTGGACCTTCGGGCTCAAAATCAGCCCCATCTCTTCCACATGTGAATGCAGTGATAAGCTTGAAGGACCACCGAAAGGATACTCCACCAGCTGCAACCAACGTAGCTCCAATACCAATGCCGGAAATTTCCCAAAATGACGGCAATGCTAACATGCGGGAAGTCCGTCCAAAACACCTGGTCTCTTAATGGCTACTCCCCCAGATGTCCTATAAGAGACAACCACTCATGTCTCTTATGTGATTCTAAATTCAAACGCCACCTCTCATGGGATTGCACCAACAACTTCGGATAAGGCCAATCCAAATCAACAAACGGATTCAAACCAGCAGATGGATAAGGCCAAAGCACACCAGCACTTGGATTCAAATTTTGAAAAGGAGCACATTGTGGAAGGTCAGCCCTTGAACCCCTTGCCGAGAGTGGGGCCAATTCGAATTTTGTGGAACCACCAACATCCTTGGCTGCACAATCAAGGGATGCTGAAAATCAGCCAACACCCCTTCACATTCGAATTTCAAACAATCCCTTCATGGATGATTCACTCATCTCTCATGGTAAAATAATGGAGGAATTACCATGTTACTATTCGACACGACTCCCATGCAAGCCATGCAAACAACAAGGATCTTCACCGTTCTTAATCTTATATGTTGATGTGTCTCTTATACACATCTAGATGTGTATAAGAGACAGCCTGTCATAATATAGTACACTCTGCCTTATACATCAGATGTGTATAGGTTGGCCCTAGATGTTTATTCCAAGCTGCCCTTCCTCCCCCACAATGTTAAATGGATCGCATTTTAGTTTGGAACATTCGGGGGATAGCTAATACACCTGTTCTATTGTGGGAATCTCTTAGCGTACACATCTAGATGAACTAGAGACTCATCTAGCTAATGGAGCCAATGGTTGACAAAGCTAGAATCCTAATGTTTTCTCATAATAAGCTAGGTTTTGATAGCTGTGAGTGCAACTCAAATGGCAAAATTTGGCTTTTTTGGAACCGAGAGCTAGGTCTCGTCCCCACATTCAGCTTGGATCAGCTCCTCCATGTTTCCATTCCTTCCTCTCCTCAGCAAAGTGCCATGGAAGCCTCCTTTGTTTACGCAAAATGCACAACAGTGAAACGAAGAGCTCTTTGGGAGGAACTTCGAGCTGTCCAACCTCAAACTCCATGGCTGGTGGGTGGCGACTTCAATGTCATATCTAGTTCTGATGAGTACAAAGGAACTTCCCCATTGCACCTTGATGCCATGAATAGTTCAATGATTGCCTATATGCATGTGGCTTGGTGGACTTACCTTTTCAAGGCTGTAAATTCACTTGGCGTGGGAATAGACTTGGAAATTTGGTATGGAAGAGGCTGGACAGATTTGTTTGTAACACACATTTTCTAGCAGCCTTTCAACAAGTTAGTGTTGAACACCTTCTCAAGACCTGCTCAGACCACTCTAGACTTGTGCTCAAAGCCTCCAATGAGAACACCTCAGGACCAAAGCCATTTAAAGCCTTAATATGTGGATAAACACAAAGATTTCTTGCATTAGTCGTAGGCAACAATTGGCAGCTGCAATGTAATGGCTCCTCTATCTCCATTTTTGCTTCAAAACTCAAAAGGCTAAAAGCCGAACTCAGGAATTGGAGTCACACGGTATTTGGCAATGTCTTTGACAAGGTTAAAGAAGCCGAACAAGAGGTCAAAATCAAGGAAGAAGTACTTTTGGCACACCAGAGCCAAAGTAACCAAATTGCCTTAGCTCATGCCCAGGCGGTCCATATGAGTGCCTGGCAGAAGAGGAAGCCTTTTGGCAGCTTGAAGCGGGGATGAAATGGCTGAAAGAGGGTGACAAAAACTCCAAATGTGTCCACTCCACCCTCCTAGCTAAACGACAAAGATTGCGTATCTCCAAGATCAAAATTGATGGGGAATGGACTGAAAATTTGCAGCTCTTAAGCCTGTCCTCCAGCATCTAGTGCAGGGGTTAACTTCTTTCAGGAGCTCTTGACCTCTAACAATACGGCTGGAATTGACCCATCTTTCACCGAGTACCTCCCATGCACGGTTTCCGAGGAGGACAACCGGGGTTTATTAAAGGAATTGTCAGAAGGGGAGCTGAGGGAGGCCGTGTTCACCCTTAATCCTAATGGAGCAGCCGGAATTGATGGCTATAATGGGGTTTTCTTCACTACCTGCTGGGACATTATTCACCATGATCTTTTCCTTGCGGTGAGAGATTTTCTTAAAGGAGCTAAGTTGCCACGAATGTTTACTAGTACTCTTATTGCTCTTATCGCAAAAACAGCCAATCCGAATTCTTTTAGTGACTTCCGGCCCATTAGCTTGTGCACTTTCTTCAATAAAATCTGCACCAAGATATTGGCCAACCGACTTTCCCTCATCCTACCGAAGATCATTTCAGCCGAACAAGTGGCCTATGTTCAAGGGAGGGACATTGCCGATAACATTCTTATCAATCCTTGTGCAAGAAATGACCAATTTCATAGATCGGAAGACACATCTAGGAAATTTGATCATCAAACTCGACCTCGCCAAGGCGTTTGATAGGCTTTCATGGCCTTTCTTATATGCCATTCTACACAAGATTGGATTTGCTGAACATTGGACTTCCCTCATCAAGAACGTTTTGGAGGAATATTGGTTTTCTGTACTCATCAATGGAGCACCCAAGGGATTCTTTAAATCCACTAGAGGGGTTCGTCAAGGAGATCCCTTATCACCCCTTTTATTCATATTAATGTTGGAGACATTTTCACAGGGATTAAAGGCAAAAGTTCACGAGGGTAAAATTTCAGCTTACTCACTCCCACAACAATGCCCTCCCACTTGGCCTTCGCAGATGATATTGTCATTTTCACAAAGGGAGAAACCAAATCCATTCGACACTTAATGAGCTTTTTAGCACGGTTTGAGAACTCCTCCAGCCAGCTCTTTAACAAGTCCAAAAGCTTCTTTTACCTATCTGCTGAAAGAAGGCAGCACCTGGTGCGTTCGGATGATCCAAGCCAAGACGGGTTTCACCCACAACTCCTTCCCATTTAATTACTTGGGTTGTGAATAGACATTCACAAAGGCAAAAGACGGCGCACTATCTTCCAGCCATTGATTGAAAAGGTAGCTTCTCGGATTCATGGATGGCAGACGAGGTTCCTCTCTCCAGGAGGACGGTTAATTCTAATCAAGCATTTTCTAAGCAGCATTCCCATCTACCTATTATCGGTTCTCCTTCCCCCAAGATCAGTAATTAAAGAGTTGGAGCGGCAATTTGCAAACTTCTTCTGGGGCAGCTCAAACGAGGTGCTAAGACACGTAAACAAAGGAGGCTTCCATGGCACTTTGCTGAGGAGAGGAAGGAATGGAAACATGGAGGAGCTGACCACTAGAAGATGTGGTACGAGGCTTTAGTATCAAACTTTGGTGGAAGTTTGGAAGGGGCAGCTCTTTGTAGTGTCCTTTCTTCAAGGCCGCTACCTTAAGGGCCAACATTCCACCCTACCTTGGTCGCTGAATCACCAGTAGATTCACTCTAATGGACAAATCATTATCAATGTGTATAAGATGACAGGATGTAGGGCTGTCCTTATACACATCTTCGGTCTGGTTCATAGGTCCTGTGAAGATCGATTCCATCTGGATGTGAATTGCGACAATCTTTGCAAGCTTCAACATACACATCTAGATGGGCAGCTCAAGGTTTCCCATGTTTGGGGTTCTAATGATTGGAATATTTCCTCTTTGGACGAGAGATACTCCATGGAGGAGCTGCAAACCATTGTCGCAATTCTCATTGAAAGATCGATCTTCATGACTAATGAACCAGACCGGATTGTTTGGATCCCTACATCTACTGGTTCCTTTTCACTGTCAACGACATATGCCACAACGGTGCGGACTTTTTTCATTATCATGTTGTTGCATAATTAAATTTAGATCTCCATTTTCATGTGGAAATTGCTGAATAGGAGGCTGCCACTAGATGATATTTTGATTACAATCGGCTTTTCGATGTCTTAGCCTCCAAGTGCTACTACTGTTGTCATGGAGAGTCCTTGGATCATCTTTTTGTGGGCTGCGCTATCTCACGCCAAGTTTGGTACTTTTTCAAAACTTGGCTAGAGGTGATGATCGCACCTTCAACGACCATCTTAGACAAGCTTAGCTCATGGTGGTGGGCTGCAGCAGCTCTTCCACAATTGGGCTAATCCACAAAATCCTCCCTTGTATAATATGTTGGTTCTTATGGAAAGCTAGGAACATGGCTGTGTTTGATGGGAAAATATGTAGTGCTGCACGCATCATTGCCAACATCAACTCATATTTAGTGAATATTTTCTCAATCCACCCCTTCACAAAACAAGAGAAAGCACAGCTGATGAATTGCTTCTCTCACGGGACATTTGCTTTCAACTCTTACAAACAAAACCTAAGAGAATCTTGGCGGTCAAATGGGAATGCCCTCCTCCAGGGTGCTTCAAATTAAATGTGGATGGCGCCTCTAAAGGTAATCCGGGTAATGGCAGCAGGTGGTGGCGTCATAAGGGATCACAAGGGCCATTGTATACGGACATTTTCAAATGGTTATTTTCAGCAAACCAGCTTGCAAGCAGATTAAGAAATGGCACTTGAAGAGGGGCTCAAGCTCTGTGACAGGTTGCGGGTTCACCCATTGGAGGTTGAGATTGATTCACTCATCCTAGTCAACACTTTGAGTGGTTCGTCGCCACCAATTTGGAGTATTGATGACCAACTCCGTGTCATACAAGGCCTTTGTGTTGGAAAGCAGATTTCATTTAAACATATTTTTAGAGAGTCTAATCAAGTTGCTAATAGATTAGCTAATGAGGGTATTGCAAATCCAATGTATGTTGAGTACGAGCACAACACCATTCCTTGCTCTATAAAAGGTCTGGTTTGGCTAGATGCTAGGGACTGCCCTAACCTTCGATATTGTAATAACTCATAAAATAAATAAAAGTTCTGCCCACCTTTTAAGCGTATAAAAAAAAAAGAAAAAAAGAAAAACAAGAAAGGAGTTCTCAACAAAGTACATTTAGAAACGTAATAAGTTCTAATAACTCATGATAACAACGTAAAATGTGATTTAATTATGGCAGATTAAGAACCAAGAATCAGTTCAGATTGAAAAAGAACAGGAGTTCTTATAAAAGTAAATCTCGTAAATCAGGATAAGTGAATCGCATTTTAAGTTCTTATCTTGAGTTACGAGATTTACTTTTATAAGAACTCCTGTTCTATTTCTCAATCTGACATGGCTCGATCTATTTTGTTAGTTCTCAATCCTGTACGATTAGATCGCCTTTACTGTGTCATAATATAGTACGATTAGACCCTTTCTTTCTTCTCAGTATCGTACTATTACAATTTCTTCCTTAATTAGTGTGCAGGCATAATTAATAGGCCTCATTTCTCAGTTCTTTTTCTTATACAATTAGATAATCTCTTAATTATAAATCATTAATGAATACGATCCGCTCTTGATTCTTTTTAAATCTAATACGACTACTTTATGATGCTTATCCTTTATTAGTTTTCAATCTTTTTTGATTGTTGTATCTCCTTTTCTGAGCGGGTCGTATTCATTAAAGATTTATAATTAAGAGATTATCTAATCGTATAAGAAAAAGAACTGAGAAATGAGGCCTATTAATTATGTCTGCACAGTGATTAAGGAAGAAATTGTAATTGTACGATATTGAGAAAAAAGAAAGGGTCTAATCGTACTATATTATGACACAGTAAAGGCGATCTAATCGTACAGGATTGAGAACTAACAAAATAGATCGAGCCATATCAGATTGAGAAATAGAACAGGAGTTCTTATAAAAGTAAATCTCGTAACTCAGGATAAGAACTTAAAATGCGATTTGATTTGGCCAAATTAAGAACCACGAGTGATAACTATGCATAAAAGAATAAGAACTAAAATATAATATGATGGTTTTGTAGAAATAAGTGAGAAATAAGGCCAAGTATACGTGCTTAATCACAGTGGAAGGAGTTGTACTCGTACGATATTGAGAACTTAAGAAAGGAGACAAATCGTACAAGATTAAATACTAATAACTGGGATCAAGTCGCATAAGATTAAGAAACAAGAAAGGAGTTCTCAACAAAGTACACGTCGAAACATATTAAGTTCTAATAACTCATGATAACAACGTAAAATGTGATTTAATTATGCCAGATTAAGAACCAAGAATCAGTTCAAATTGAAAAAGACTTTCAACAAAAGATGATTATCTAACCTTATTTGAAAAAGAACAGAGAAATGAAGCCAATTACACCTTGTATAATGACAAAGGAAGAAGTGATAATCGTACAATATTGAGAACTAAGAAATGCGACTAATCGAGCTATAAAATGAACAACAAAAGGAGACTTAACATATCTAGATTGTACAAAGAAAGGAGATGAGTCGATTAAGATTATGAAATATGAGAGGAGTTCCAATCATAACACATTTGGAAAAGATATGAGATCAAATTTCACAAGGTAAGAACATAAATATGTTTTAATAAGAATAGATTCCAAAGAACCATGAGCTGGACCTATTCCTTGAAGATTTAGAACTAATACATCTCATCTAATAGCATTTGCAAAAGAATAGAGAAGTGAGGCCAATCAAACTTGCTTTACGAGTAAGGAAGAAGTTGCGATCGTTCGATATTGAGAGCCAAGAAATTGACTAACTGTTCTATGTTAAGAATCGCAAAAGGAGAACACATGATAAAATATTAGGGTGATAATTAAGAAAGTAGAAAGGTGATCTAATTGACATACATGTTGAAAAGCTAAGAATATCTAATAACGGATGATAAGCCCCTAATACGTGACTTAGACTAGATTGAGAACCATTGTGGGACCTGTGAACAAAAGATTTAGATCAAATGAAATCGCATTCGAAAGAGAATGGAGGCAACCATATTAGCTTAATAACTAAGGAAGAAGTGTAATCGTAAGATATTGAGAACTAAGAAAGTTGACTAATCGAAATATATTGTGAGTCACAGAAGGAGATACAACAATCAAACACAGATTGAGAACTAATAAAGGAGAAGTAGTCGTATTTGATTTAAAAAAACCCAAGAGCGGGTCGTATTCATTAACGATTTATAATTAAGAGATTATCTAATCGTATAAGAAAAAGAACTGAGAAATGAGGCCTACTAATTATGCCTGCACAATGATTAAGGAAGAAATTGTAATAGTACGATATTGAGAAGAAAGAAAGGGTCTAACCGTACTATATTATGACACAGTAAAGGAGATCTAATCGTACAGGAGTAAGAACTAACAAAGTAGATCGAGTCATATCAGATTAAGAAATAGAACAGAAGTTATTATAAAAGTAAATCTTGTAACTCAAGATAATAACTTAAAATGCGATTTGATTTGGCCCAATTAAGAACCATGAGTGATAACTATGCATAAAAGAATAAGAACTAAAATATAATATGACGGTTTTGAAGAAATAAGTGAGAAATGAGGCCAAGTACACGTGCTTAATCACAGTGGAAGTTGTTGTACTCGTACGATATTGAGAATGCCTAAGAAAGGGGACAAATCATACAAGATTAAATACTAATAACTGGTATCAAGTCGCATAAGATTAAGAAACAAGAAGGGAGTTCTCAACAAAGTACGTGTAGAAATATAATAAGTTCAAATAACTCATGATAACAACGTAAAATGTGATTTAATTATGCCAGATTAAGAACCAAGAATCAGTTCAAATTGAAAAAGACTTTGAACAAAAGATGATTATCTAACCTTTTTTGAAAAAGAACTGAGAAATGAAGCCAATTACACCATGTATAATGACAAAGGAAGAAGTGATATTCGTACAATATTGAGAACTAAGAAATGCGACTAATCGCGCTACACAATGGACAACAAAAGGAGACATAACATATGCGATTCAGAACAAAGAAAAGAGATTAGTCGTGTAAGATTATGAAATATGAGAGGAGTTCCAATCATAGCACATTTGGAAAAGATATGAGATCTAATTTCACAACGTAAGAACATAAATATGTTTTAATAAGAATGGGATTATTATTAAGAACCATGAGCTGGATCTATTCCTTGAAGATTTAGAACTAATACATCATCTAATTGCATTTGCAAAAGAATAGAGAAATGAGGCCTATCAAACTTGCTTTACGAGTAAGGAAGAAATTGCGATCGTTCGATATTGAGAGCCAAGAAATTGACTAACTGTTCTCTGTTCTGAATCGCACAAGGAGAACACACGATAAAATATTAGGGAGATAATTAAGAAATTAGAAAGGTGATCTAATCGACATACATGTTGAAAAGATAAGAATATCTAATAACGGATGATAAGCTCCTAATACGTGACTTAGTTAGACTAGATTGAGAATTATGTGTGGGACCTGTGCACAAAAGATTTAGATCAAATGAATGATCTAATCGCATTCGAAAGAGAACGGAGGCAACCATATTAGCTTAATAACTAAGGAAGAAGTGTAATCGTAAGATATTGAGAACTAAGACAGTCGACTAATCGTAATATATTGTGAGTCGCAGGAGAAGATACAACAATCA
This sequence comes from Cinchona pubescens, assembly GCA_025175665.1. NCBI lineage: Eukaryota > Viridiplantae > Streptophyta > Magnoliopsida > Gentianales > Rubiaceae > Cinchona > Cinchona pubescens. The sequence continues at coordinate 101,816 of JANKKI010000484.1, forward strand.
AACAAGATTGAGAATTAATAAAGGAGAAGTAGTCGTATTAGATTTAAAAAGAACCAAGAGCGGATCGTATTCATTAAAGATTTATAATTAAGAGATTATCTAATCGTGTAAGAAAAAGAACTGAGAAATGAGGCCTATTAATTATGCCTGTAGAATGATTAAGGAAAAAATTGTAATAGTACGATATTGAGAAGAAAGAAAGAGTCTAATCGTACTGTATTACGACACAGTAAAGGTGATCTAATCATACAGGATTAAGAACAAGTAAAGTAGATCGAGTCATATCAGATTAAGAAATAGAACAGGAGTTCTTATAAAAGTAAATCTCGTAACTCAAGATAAGGACTTAAAATGCGATTTGATTTGGCCCAATTAAGAACCATGAGTGATAACTATGCATAAAAGAATAAGAACTAAAATATAATATGACGGTTTTGAAGAAATAAGTGAGAAATGAGGCCAAGTACACGTGCTTAATCACAGTGGAAGGAGTTGTATTGTTACACCTCGCACGATATTGAGAACTAAGAAAGGGGACAAATAGTACAAGATTAAATACTAATAACTGGGATCAAGTCGCATAAGATTAAGAAACAAGAAAGGAGCTCTCAACAAAGTACATGTAGAAACATAATAAGTTCAAATAACTCATGATAACAACGTAAAATGCGATTTAATTAGGCTAGGTTAAGAACCTAGAATCAGTTCAAATTGAAAAAGACTTTGAACAAAAGATGATTATCTAACCTTATTTGAACAAGAACAGAGAAATGAAGCCAATTACACCTTGTATAATGACAAAGGAAGAAGCGAAAATCGTACAATATTGAGAACTAAGAAATCCGACTAATCAGTGATACATCCCAAGGACTTGATGGTGATCAATTGTCCACAAAGGCTCGATATAGGCTCACGGAATCCGTACTTCAAGTTCCACAAGGTCCAATTACGAGATCAAGAGCTAAGAACCTCAATAAAGCTATGTTGGGCTTAGTTGAAGTTGTTGAATAGATCAAGAAGAGCTCACAAACCTTTTGGAGATAAAGTCCACTAAAGAGTCTAAATGTTCTTAGTAATGGACGTCCAAGTCATTAAAGATCAAGCCTAGGATGAGAAGCTGAAGGGCCGAAATTTAGCCTCATTATTTCGGCCATGGAATATTCTTTTATTTAGTTGTTCTAGTCTTTTATTTTGAGCCCAATTGTTTTAAGTGTTAGTGTGTTTAATTGGGCTGGTTTCAAGACGTAATTATTTGTTTTTGGGCCATGTATTTCGGCCATTAGTTAAGTGTACAAGAATTGGGTTTAAAGGCTAATGGGCTGTAGGATCCGACCCAATTATTAAAACTAGCTATCCCACATTGAATAATATAGTCCTAGAATCCTCCACCCTCAACTATAAATAGAGGGGTATTGTACACAATTGAAGGGATGAATTTTGGCAATAAAATTTCAGTTTTTTTCTTTCCTCTCGTACGAGTGAATTAGAATTTTAGATTTCTCTTTAGTCTTGTTCTAGACTAGGAATCTAGTTGGGGTTTCAAGATTGAGCACTTAGAGGTTATAACCAACACCAATATTGATTTTCTGCCAATTAGGCTTTGGGTCAATTCCTTGCTCATAGTTAAAAGATTGCCTTGTGACTAATCAAGGAGGTCTATTAACAACTACCTTTTCGCTTGTGCATATAAACCCTAGGCTGTCCTTTTTCGATCATAAAGTTGGGATCTTTAGCATTTGTGATCAAGTTCTAAATACCCTGGGCATCAACCCCGTGTCATCGTGGTATCAGAGCTTTGGCTAGAATTTTGGTCAAATTCAAATTGTGATGAATTTTGGTCAAACTCAAATTGTAAGTTCATCACACTGCTTTCGCCTTCGACATCTTTCATCATAATCTTGGTCACCGGACTGTTCATCGTTACTGTTCACCGGTTCTATTCATCATACTGTTCACCAGTTATTGTTCACAGGTACTGTTCATTGAAAAAAAAAATCAGATCTAGTGTTGCTTCTTTGTTATTGTCTTTCATTCATTATTCTCTTTGTTGTTGCTGCCAAAAAAAAAAAAATTTACTTTCTTTTCTTTCTTTTGAAATTATCTTCTCTAATTTAGTAAACTCTCTTTACTAAATTTTGTGATCTTATTGTTCTTTTTGTGCTCTTCTTTGTGTCCTTTTGCTTTCGGATTTTTGCCTTGACTCATATCCGAAGGGTTAAGCCTAAATTTTCAAACTATATTGATCCGAGATCCTTTTGAACATTATTTCCAATCAATACGATTGGTTGCTTTGAGGATCAACTTTTGGAACCCTTTGGCTATTTTCATAGTTTTTACAAGGCTTCATAAGAGAATCTTTGAGTGAAGTGAGATTTTCCAAGAGTAAGGTGAGATCATTAAGAGTGATAAAACCCAAAGTGAGGACTTGAGTGCATTACTCCCCAAAAAGTGAAACCCTCTCTTATTGATTATCACTAACCTTTTTTACCCCTTCTCTTTAGTATTTGTTTTGTGACTATGGCACAGGAAAAGGACGTGCAACAAAGGAACAAGGAGATGCAAGAAACTGCTATGCAAAGTGTAATGGCAAGGATCTTAAATAAGATGGAGGACTTTGATGAGAAGTTTGCCACTATGAGTCTTGAAATTCAACAACTTCAAGGCAAACCACAAGCATCTACTTCAACTACTCCAAATTGAGAGACCACACGCAAAACCAATACTCATGAAGACAAAGGAGAGTCTGATTATGATTTAGATTATGATGAATTAACCAATTTGTCTTTTGATAGGAGGCGTGGTCCACGAAAAATCCAAAGAAGAGAGCAAGTTCCAAGGCATAACCCTCGACGAGAACCAAGGGAGGAGATTCACCACCCAGGGGGAGGGGACACGCAAATTGGCTCTCTCAAACCAAACATGCCCACGTTCCAAGGTAAAGCCGATCCTGAAGAATACTTGAACTAGGAACAAAAGGTAGACTTTTTGTTTGATTGTTATGACTATTCAAACGAAAAGAAATATAAGTTGGTCATCTCGCCCACGTAATTCAAAAAAACATGAGTTCGGGACTCTTGTTACAGGGCACGACTACACATCTAGCCAGTGTATACATCTGTCTCTTATACACATCTAGATACTGCTCATTATCACAGGAACAGCTAAGGAAGCTCCAATCTCTCCGACAAGGGAATCTGACTGTGGAGGAGTATGCTCGTGAGATGGAGATGGCAATGAGCAAAGCTCACTTGTATGAAGATGAAGAGACCACCATGGAGAGATTCATCAACGGCCTCAACAAAGAGATTGCTGACGTGGTTGATCTTCACGAGTACTTGGACTATAAAGAGCTGTTGCAAAGGGCAAACAAGGTAGAAAAGGCTCTCTGAGGTAAATCCAAGTCTAGCTCTACTTCTAGTTCAAATTGGAGATTTCCTCGAACTAACCCCCGAACAGAGCAAGAGAATGGAGAAACTCAAGGAGAACCCCATTCTGCAAAGCCAAAGGCCCAAACCAGCCAAGGTAATACCTCGGCCCCTAACCGCTCAAGGGACATTCAGTGTTTCAGATGTGGTGGAAGAGGACACATTTCATCCCAATGCCCGAATAAGAAAGTCTTATACACTCACCCTGATGGCAATTGGACGAGATGCCACCATTAGAAGGACCTGATTTGAGTGATGAAGGCAATGAATACCATGAGACTGGCATGGATGGACAAGTACTGGTCGTACTAAGAAACTTGCATGCTCAAGCCACTGATGACCTTACTAAGGTACAACGTGAGAACATATTCTACACCAAATGCCATGTCCAAGGTAAGACTTGTGGTTTAATTGTTGATAATGGGAGTTGCGTGAACATAGCTTCACAATACATGGTAGATAAGCTAAATTTGCCAACGTTTAAACACCCTAGACCTTATAGACTGCAATGGTTAAATGACAATAGTGAACTAAAAGTAAATAAGCAAGTGCATGTCTCAATTAACCTAGGCAAATATAATGACAAAGTGTTGTATGATGTCGCTTCCCTATGAATGCAAGTCATTTACTTTTTGGACGCCCTTGGCAAATTGATAGGAAAACACTGCATGATGGTCATACTAATTGTCTTAGATTTGAAGAGGATGGTAAAACCATTGTGTTGCATCCTCTACCTCCCCAACAAGTCCTTCAAGAGCAAAATCAAATTAAAAAGAATGTTGATGAGCATAACAAGGCTTTGGCCGAACTTAGGTCAAAGAAGACTAATGAAAGGGAGTTTGCTAAGTCTAAAGTGAAAGAAGATGGAAAATTAACCCTGCAAGTTAAAGAAGTACAGAAGTGTAATTTGTCTATGGTCTTGCTTGTGTATAAGTATGTTTATTTCTCTACCACTGACCTAGATGATTCTCTGCCAAGTATGTTTAAAGCTCTCTTGCAGGAGTTTAGTGATGTGACCCAAAGCCTAATTGGCTGAAAATCAATACCTGGTGTTGCATATAGCATCAAATGCTCAGTCCTGGAGCCGTAGATCCCCAATCGTCCTGGATCGACGATTACATGAAATGATGATTCCACGGTAAAGTATCGCCATCCTATTCCCCGTCTTGATGACATGCTTGATGAGTTACATGGATCCAGCATTTACACTAAGATAGATTTAAAAAGTGGATACTGGCAGATTAGGATGAGAGAAGGTGATGAATGGAAAACTGCTTTCAAAACCAAACATGGTTTGTATGAGTGGTTAGTCATGCCGTTTGGTCTCACTAATGCACCGAGCACATTCATGAGGCTTATGAATCATGTTCTTAGAGCTTTCATTGGTAAATTTGTCGTTGTCTATTTTGATGATATTTTGATTTACAGTAAAAGCTTTAATGAGCATATTGAACATGTTCGTGCTGTTTTGCTTGTTTTAAGACAAGAAAAGTTGTATGCTAACTTTAAGAAATGCCACTTTTGTTTGGAAGTGTTGTGTTTCTTGGGTTTGTTGTTTCCTCTAGGGGTATCCAAGTGGACGAGTCCAAGGTTTCTGCTATCAAGGACTGGTCGATCCCCAAGAGTGTTTCTGAAGTGCGTAGCTTCCATGGGCTTGCGAGTTTCTACCGGAGGTTCGTGAAGGACTTTAGCACCATAGCAGCCCCACTAACTGAGGTTATCAAGAAGAACGTCGGCTTTAGATGTGTATAAGCTCAACAAAAGGCGTTCGTCACGCTCAAAGTTAAGTTAACCTCTGCCCCTCATTTACTTTTGCCAGATTTTGATACTCCTTTTGAGATTGAATGTGATGCATCTGGCATAGGTATAGGAGCTGTATTGTTGCAAAAGAAGCAACCTATTGCATATTTTTCTGAGAAATTAAGTGGTGTTTCTTTAAATTATTCCACCTATGACGAAGAACTTTATGCCTTAGCCGCTACGTGCTTTGGAAAATTGGAGTCATTATTTATACTCTAGAGAGTTCATTATTCACTCTGATCATGAGTCCCTAAAGCACTTAAAGGGCCAAAACAAATTGAGTCGTAGACATGCTAGGTGGAGTGAGTTCATTAAGTCATTTCCTTATGTGGTTCAATATAAGAGTGGGAAGGATAACATTGTAGCGGATGCTTTGTCCCGTAGGTACACCTTGATCTCTACATTGCATGCTAATTTCTTTGGATTTGAGCATATTAAATCTTTGTATGTTTCTGATCATGATTTTTCTTTCTCATTGATGTGCTAAGTCCAAATTGAAGCCGCATGGTCTTTATATGCCACTGCCTGTACCGAATCATCCTTGGACTGATATTTCCATGGATTTTGTGTTAGGTCTCCCAAGATCTAAGTCTGGCAAGGATAGCACTTTTGTGGTTGTAGATAGGTTTTGCAAGATGGCACATTTTATCCCCTGCACAAAATCTGATGATGCATCTCAAATAGCATCTGTGTTCTTTAGGGAGATTGTACGTTTGCATGGCATCCCACATACCATTGTTTCTGATAGGGATGTTAAATTCTTGTCACATTTTTGGCGTGTATTGTGGAATAAATTGGGTACTAAATTATTGTTTTCTACTGCTTACCATCCACAAACAGACGGTCAAACTGAGGTTGTCAATCGTACACTAGGCACCTTATTGCGTGCTGTTTTCAAAAGGAATTTGAAAACTTGGAAAGATTGTTTGCCAATTGTTGAATTTGCTTATAACCGTGCTATGGCATTCATCCACTAAGTTTTCACCATTTGAATTAATGTATGGTTTTAATCCCACTACTCCTTTGGATTTACTGCCACTACCAGTTTCTTCTGCTGTCAATGTAGATGGACAAAAGAAGGCTGAAATGGTCAAGAAGTTGCACGAGAAGGCCCGCAAGCGCATTGAGGAAGCAAATGCCTTAGATAGCTGAGGTACGAAACAAGGGTCGCAAGAAAGTCGTCTTTGAACCTGGAGATTGGGTATGGGTTCATTGGCGCAAGGAGAGATTTCCCAACAAGAGAAAATCTAAGCTAGATTCATGTGGTGATGGACCGTTCCAAGTCATGGCTCACATTAACGACAACGCATACAAGCTGGACTTACCTGGTGACTATCAAGTATTGTGAAGCTATGTTCACGCAACTCCCATTATCAACGATTAAACCACAATTCGTACCTTGAACATGGCATTTGGTGTAGGAATCCTGTCTCTTATCACAAGGACTTGATGGTGATCAATTGTCCACATGACAATACACATAAGGCTCGATATAGGCTCACGGAATCCGTACTTCAAGTTCCACAAGGTCCAATTACGAGATCAAGAGCTAAGAACCTCAATAAAGCTATGTTGGGCTTAGTTGAAGTTGTTGAAGATCAAGAAGAGCTCACAAACCTTTTGGAGATAAAGTCCACTAAAGAGTCTAAATGTTCTTAGTAATGGACGTCCAAGTCATTAAAGATCAAGCCTAGGATGAGAAGCTGAAGGGCCGAAATTTAGCCTCATTATTTTGGCCATGGAATATTCTTTTATTTAGTAGTTGTTCTAGTCTTTTATTTTGAGCCCAATTGTTTTAAGCGTTAGTGTGTTTAATTGGGCTGGTTTCAAGACGTAATTATTTGTTTTTGGGCCATGTATTTCGGCCATTAGTTAAGTGTACAAGAATTGGGTTTAAAGGCTAATGGGCTGTAGGATCTAGCCCAACTATTAAAACTAGCTATCCCACATTGAATAATATAGTCCTAGAATCCTCCACCCTCAACTATAAATAGAGGGGTATTGTACACAATTGAAGGGATGAATTTTGGCAATAAAATTTCAGTTTTTTTCTTTTTCCTCGCATACGAGTGAATTAGAATTTTAGATTTCTCTTTAGTCTTGTCTAGATTAGGAATCTAGTTGGGGCTTCAAGATTGAGCACTTGAGGTTATAACCAACACCAGGTATTGATTTTCTGCCAATTAGGCTTTGGATCAATTCCATGCTCATAGTTAAAAGATTGCCTTGTGGCTAATCAAGGAGGTATATTAACAACTACCTTTTCGCTTGTGCATATAAACCCTAGGCCGTCCTTTTTCGATCATAAAGTTGGGATCTTTAGCATTTGTGATCAAGTTCTACATACCCTGGGCATCAACCCCGTATCAATAGGGCTATACAACGAACAACAGAAGGAGACATAACATATGCAATTCACAGAACAAAGAAAGGAGATTAGTCGTGTAAGATTATGAAATATGAGAGGAGTTCCAATCACAGCACATTTGCAGGAAACGATATGAGTTCAAATTTCACAAGGTAAGAACGTAAATATGTTTTAATAAGAATGGATTAAGAACCATGCGCTGGACCTATTCCTTGCAGATTTAGAACCAGTACATCATCTAATAGCATTTGCAAAAGAATAGAGAAATGAGGACAATCCAACTTGCTTTACGAGTAAGGAAGAAGTTGCGATCGTTTGATATTGAGAGCCAAGAAATTGACTAACTGTTCAACGTTAAGAATCGTAAAAGGAGAACACATGATAAAATATTAGGGAGATAATTAAAGAAACTACAAAGGTGATCGACATACATGTTGAAAAGATAAGAATATCTAATAACAAATGATAAGCCCCCTAATGCGTGACTCAGTTAGACTAGATTGAGAACCATGTGTGGGACCTGTGCACAAAAGATTTAGATCATATGAATGATCTAATCGCATTCGAAAGAGAACGGAGGCAACCATATTAGCTTAATAACTAAGGCAGAAGTGTAATCGTAAGATATATCTGAGAACTAAGAAAGTCGACTAATCGTAATATATTGTGAGTCGCAGAAGGAGATACAACAATCAAATAAGATTGAGAACTAATAAAGGAGAAGTAGTCGTATTAGAATTAAAAAGAACCAAGAGCGGGTCGTATTCACTAAAGATTTATAATTAAGAGATTATCTAATCGTATAAGAAAAAGAACTGAGAAATGAGGCCTATTAATTATGTCTGCACAATGATTAAGGAAGAAATTGTAATAGTACGATATTGAGAAGAAAGAAAGGATCTAATCGTACTATATTATGACACAGTAAAGGAGATCTAATCGTACAGGATTAAGAACTAACAAAGTAGATCGAGTCATATCAGATTAAGAAATAGAACAGGAGTTCTTGTAAAATTAAATCTCTTAACTCAAGATAAGAACTTAAAATGCGATTTGATATGGCCAAATTAAGAACCATGAGTGATAACTATGCATAAAAGAATAAGAACTAAAATGTAATACGATGGTTTTGTATACAAGAAATAAGTGAGAAATGAGGCCAAGTATACACAGTGGAAGGAGTTGTACTCGTACGATATTGGAACTAATAAAGGGGACAAATCGTACAAGATTATATACTAATAACTAGGATTAAGTCGCATGAGATTAAGAAACAAGAAAGGAGTTCTCAACAAAGTACATGTAGAGAAACATAATAAGTTCAAATAACTCATGATAACAACGTAAAATGTGATTTAATTATGCTAGATTAAGAACCAAGAATTAGTTCAAATTGAAAAAGACTTCGAACAAAAGATGATTATCTAACCTTATTTGAAAAAGTACTGAGAAATGAAGCCAATTACACCTTGTATAATGACAAAGGAAGAAGTGATCATTGTACAATATTGAGAAATAAGAAATGCGACTAATCGAGCTATACAATGAACAACAAAAGGATATATAACATATGCAATTCACAGAACAAAGAAATGAGATTAGTCGTGTAAGATTATGAAATATGTGAGGAGTTCCAATCACAGCACATTTGGAAAAGATATGAGATCAAATTTCACAAGGTAAGAACATAAATACGTTTTCATAATAACGGATTAAGAACCATGCGGCTGGACCTATTCCTGGAAGATTTAGAACTAATACATCATCTAATAGCATTTACAAAAGAATAGAGAAATGAGGCCGATCAAACTTGCTTTACGAGTAAGGAAGAAGTTGCGATCGTTCAATATTGAGAGCCAACAAATTGAAGAGCTGTTCTATGTTATGAATCGCAAAAGAAGAAGAACACATGATAAAATATTATGGGGATAATTAAGAAACTAGAAAGGTGATCTAATCGACATACATGTTGAAAAGATAAGAATATCAAATAACGGATGATAAGCCCCTAATACGTGACTTAGTTAGACTAGATTGAGAACCATGTGTCTTACCTGTGCACAAAAGATTTAGATCAGACTTGTTCTAGATCGTATAAGAGACAGAACGGAGGCAACCATCTTATCTTTAATAAACTAAGGCAGAAGTCTTAATCGTTTCCAAATGTGCTAATCGTAAGATATTGAAACTAAGAAAGTCGACTAATCGTAATATATGGTGAGTCGCAGAAGGAGATACTACAATCACATAAGATTGAGAACTAATAAAGGAGAAGTAGTCGTATTAGATTTAAAAAGACCAAGAGTGGGTCGTATTCATCAAAGATTTATAATTAAGAGATTATCTAATCGTATAAGAAAAAGAACTGAGAAATGAGGCCTATTAATTATGCCTGCACAATAATTAAGGAAGAAATTGTAATAGTACGATATTGAGAAGAAAGAAAGGGTCTAATCGTACTATATTACGACACAGTAAAGGAGATCTAATCGTACAGGATTAAGAACTAACAAAGTAGTTCGAGTCATATCAGATGAAGAAAATAGAACAAAAGTTCTTATAAAATTAAATCTCTTAACTCAAGATAAGAACTTAGAATGCGATTTGATTTGGCCAAATTAAGAACCATGAGTGATAACTATGCATAAAAGAATAAGAACTAAAATGCAATACGATGGTTTTGAAGAAATAAGTGAGAAATGAGGCCAAGTATACGTGCTTAATCACAGTTGAAGGAGTTGTACTCGTACGATATTTAGAACTAATAAAGGGGACAAATCGTAAAAGATTAAATACTAATAACTGGGATCAAGTCGCATGAGATTAAGAAACAACAAAGGAGTTCTCAACAAAGTACATGTAGAGAAACATAATAAGTTCAAATAACTCATGATAACAACGTAAAATGTGATTTAATTATGCTAGATTAAGAACCAAGAATTAGTTCAAATTGAAAAAGACTTCGAACAAAAGATGATTATCTAACCTTATTTCAAACAGAACTGAGAAATGAAGTCAATTACACCCTGTATAGTGACAAAGGAAGAAGTGATCATCGTACAATATTGAGAACTAAGATATGCGACTAATCGAGCTATACAATGAACAACAAAAGGAGACATAACATATGCAATTCACAGAACAAAGAAAGGAGATTAGTCGTGTAAGATTATGAAATATGAGCTGAGGAGTTCCAATCACAGCACATTTGGAAAAGATATGAGATCAAATTTCACAAGGTAAGAACATAAATATGTTTTAATAAGAACGGATTAAGAACCATGCGGCTGGACCTATTCCTGGAAGATTTAGAACTAATACATCATCTAATAGCATTTACAAAAGAATAGAGAAATGAGGCCGATCAAACTTGCTTTACGAGTAAGGAAGAAGTTGCGATCGTTCAATATTGAGAGCCAACAAATTGAAGAGCTGTTCTATGTTATGAATCGCAAAAGAAGAAGAACGCACGATAAAATATTAGGGAGATAATTAAGAAACTAGAAAGGTGATCTAATCGACGTACATGTTGAAAAGATAAGAATATCAAATAACGGATGATAAGCCCCTAATACGTGACTTAGTTAGAGTAGATTGAGAACCATGGGTGGGACCTGTGCACAAAAGATTTAGATAAAAGGAATGATCTAATCGCAATCGAGAGAACGGAGGCAACTATATTAGCGTAATATAACTAAGGAAGATGTGTAATCGTAAGATATTGAGAACTAAGAAAGTCGACTAATCGTAATATATTGTGAGTCGCAAAAGGATATACAATCAAACAAGATTGAGAACGAATAAAGGAGAAGTAGTCGTATTAGACTTAAAAAGAACCAAGAGCGGGTCGTATTAATTAAAGAGTTATAATTAAGAGATTATCTAATTGTATAAGAAAAAGAAAAACTAGAAATGAGGCCTATTAATTTTGCCTGCAAAATGATTAAGGAAGAAATTGTAATAGTACGATATTGAGAAGCAAGAAAGGGTCTAATCGTACTATATTATGACACAGTAAAGGAGATCTAATCGTACAGGATTACGAACTAACAAAGTAGATCGAGCCATATATGATTTAGAAATAGAACAGGAGTTCTTATAAAAGTAAATCTCGTAACTCAAGATAAGAACTTAAAATGCGATTTGATTTGGCCAAATTAAGAACCATGAGTGAGATACCTATGCATAAAAGAATAAGAACTAAAATATAATATGATGGTTTTGAAAAAATAAGTGAGAAATGAGGCCAAGTATACGTGCTTAATCACAGTTGAAAGAGTTGTACTCGTACGATATTGGAACTAATAAAGGGACAAATCTTACAAGATTAAATACTAATAACTGGGATCAAGTCGCATGAGATTAAGAAACAACAAAGGAGTTCTCAACAAAGTACATGTAGAAACATAATAAGTTCTAATAACTCATGATAACAACTTAAAATGTGATTTAATTATGCTAGATTAAGAACCAAGAATCAGTTCAGATTGAAAAAGACTTTGAACAAAAGATCATTATCTAACCTTATTTGAAAAAGAACTGAGAAATGAAGCCAATTACACATTGTAATGACAAAGAAAGAAGTGATCATCGTACAATATTGAGAACTAAGAAATGCGACTAATCGAGCTATACAATGAACAACAAAAGGAGACATAACATATGCAATTCACAGTTAAAGAAAGGAGATTAGTCGTGTAAGATTATGAAATATGTGAGGAGTTCCAATCACAGCACATTTGGAAAAGATATGAGATCAAATTTCACAAGGTAAGAACATAAATACGTTTTCATAATAACGGATTAAGAACCACGCGGCTGGACCTAATCCTGGAAGATTTAGAACTAATACATCATCTAATAGCATTTACAAAAGAATAGAGAAATGAGGCCGATCAAACTTGCTTTACGAGTAAGGAAGAAGTTGCGATCGTTCAATATTGAGAGCCAACAAATTGAAGAGCTGTTCTATGTTATGAATCGCAAAAGAAGAAGAACACATGATCAAATATTATGGGGATAATTAAGAAACTAGAAAGGTGATCTAATCGACATACATGTTGAAAAGATAAGAATATCAAATAACGGATGATAAGCCCCTAATACGTGACTTAGTTAGACTAGATTGAGAACCATGTGTGGTACCTGTGCACAAAAGATTTAGATCATATGAATGATCGAATCGCATTCGAAAGAGAACGGAGGCAGAAACTATATTAGCGTAATAACAAAGATAGATGTTTAATCGTAAGATATTGAGAACTAAGAAAATCGACTAATCGTAATATATTGTGAGTCAAAAAAGGATATACAATCAAACAAGATTGAGAACTAATAAAGGAGAAGTAGTCGTATTAGATTTAAAAAGAACCAAGAGCGGGTCGTAATCATTAAAGATTTATAATTAGCAGATTATCTAATCGTATAAGAAAAAGAAAAACTGAGAAATGAGGCCTATTAATTATGCCAGGACAATGATTTAGGAAAAAATTGTAATAGTACGATATTGAGAAGAAAGAAAGGGTCTAATCGTACTATACTATGACACAGTAAAGGAGATCTAATCGTACAGGATTAAGAACTAACAAAGTAGATCGAGTCATATCAGATTTATAATGAATACGACTCGCTCTTGGTTCTTTTTCAATCTAGTACGACTACTTCTCCTTTATTAGTTCTCAATCTTGTTTGATTGTTGTATCTCCTTGTGCGTGAGACTCACAATATATTACGATTAGTCGACATTCTTAGTTCTCAATATCTTACGATTACACTTCGTCCTTAGTTATTAAGCTAATATGGTTGCCTCCGTTCTCTTTCGAATCCGATTAGATCATTCATTTGATCAAAATCTTTTGTGCACAGGTCCCACACATGGTTCTCAACCTAGTCTAACTAAGTCACGTATTAGGGGCTTATCATCCGTTATTAGATATTCTCATCTTTTCAACATGTATATCAATTAGATCACCTTTCTAGTTTCTTAATTATCTCCCTAATATTTTATCACGTGCTCTCCTTTTGCGATTCATAACGTGGAACAGTTTGTCAATTTCTTGGCTCTCAATATCGAAAGATCGCAACTTTTTCCTTGCTCGTAAAGCAAGTTTGATTGGCCTCACTTCTCTATTCTTTTGCAAATGCTATTAGATGATGTATTAGTTCTAAATCTTCAAGGAATAGGTTCAGCCGCATGGTTCTTAATCCATTCCTATTCACTGAAACATATTTATGTTCTTACCTTGTGAAATTTGATCTCATATCTTTTCCAAATGTGCTATGAGTGGAACTCCTCTCATATTTCATAATCTTACACGACTAATCTCCTCTCTTTGTTCTGAATTGCATATGGTATGTCCCCTTTTGTTTTTCATTGTATAGCTCGATTAGTCGAATTTCTTAGTTCTCAATATTGTGAGATTATCACTTCTTCCTTTGTCATTATACAAGGCGGAATTGGCTTCATTTCTCAGTTCTTTTTCAAATAAGGTTAGATAATCATCTTTTATTCAAAGTATTTTTCAATTTCAACTGATTCTTGGTTCTTAATCTAGCATAATCAAATCACATTTTACGTTGTTATCATAAGTTATTAGAACTTATTATGTTTCTACATGTACTTTGTTGAGAACTCCTTTCTTGTTTATTAATCTTATGCGACTTGATCCCATTTATTAGTATTTTATCTTGTACGATTTGTCCCCTTTCTTAGTTCTCAATATCGTACGAGTACAACTCCTAGCACTGTGATTAAGCACGTATACTTGGCCTCATTTCTCACTTATTTCTTCAAAACCATCATATTATATTTACTTCTTATTCTTTTATGCATCATTATGACTCATGGTTCTTAATTTGGCCAAATCAAATCATATTTTAAGTTCTTATCTTGAGTTACGAGATTTACTTTTACAAGAACTCCTGTTGTATTTTTTAATCTGATATGACTCGATCTACTTTGTTAGTTCTTAATCCTGTACGATTAGATCTCCTTTACTGTGTCATAATATAGTACGATTAGACCCTTTCTTTCTTCTCAGATATCGTACTATTACAATTTCCTCCTTAATCACTGTGCAGGCATAATTAATAGGCCTCATTTCTCAGTTCTTTTTTTTATGCGATTAGATAATCTCTTAATTATAAATCTTTAATGAACACGACCCGCTCTTGGTTCTTTTTCAATCTAGTACGACTACTTCTCCTTTATTAGTTCTCAATCTTGTTTGAATTATTGTTGTATCTCCTTGTGCGACTCACAATATATTACGATGAGTCGACTTTCTTAGTTCTCAATATCTTACGATTACACTTCCTCCTTAGTTATAAAGCTAATATGGTTGCCTCCGTTCTCTTTCGAATGCGATTAGATCATTCATCTGATCTAAATCTTTTGTGCACAGGTCCCACACATGGTTCTCAGCCTAGTCTAACTAAGTCACGTATTAGGGGCTTATCATCCGTTATTAGATATTCTCATCTTTTCAGCATGTATGTCGATTAGATCACCTTTCTAGTTTCTTAATTATCTCCCTAATATTTTATCACGTGCTCTCCTTTTACGATTCATAACATGGAACAGTTAGTCAATTTCTTGGTTCTCAATATCGAACGATCGCAACTTCTTCCTTGCTCGTAAAGCAAGTTTGATTGGCCTCACTTCTCTATTCTTTTGCAAATGCTATTAGATGATGTATTAGTTCTAAATCTTCAAGGAATAGGTCCCGCCGCATGGTAGAGACTTTATAAGTCTCTTATACATCTTAATCCATTCCTATTCAAACATATTTATGTTCTTACCTTGTGAAATTTGATCTCATATCTTTTCCAAATGTGCTATGATTGGAACTCCTCTCATATTTCATAATCTTGCACGACTAATCTCCACTCTTTGTTCTAAATTGCATATGTTATGTCTCCTTTTGTTGTTCATTGTATAGCTCGAGTAGTCTCATTTCTTAGTTCTCAATATTGTGCGATTATCACTTCTTCCTTTGCCATTATACAAGGCGTAATTGGCTTCATTTCTTTGTTCTTTTTCAACTAAGGTTAGATAATCATCTTTTTTTCAAAGTGTTTTTCAATTTCAACTGATTCTTGGTTCTTAATCTAGCATAATCAAATCACTTTTTACATTGTTAACATGAGTTATTAGAACTTATTATGTTTCTACATGTACTTTGTTGAGAACTCCTTTCTTGTTTTCTTAATCTTATGCGACTTGATCCCATTTATTAGTTTTTTATCTTGTACGATTTGTCTCCCCTTTCCTTGCTCTCAGTATCGTACGAGTACAACTACTTCCACTGTGATTAAGCACGTATACATGGCCTCATTTCTCACTTATTTCTTTAAAACCATCATATTATGTTTTAGTTCTTATTCTTTTATGCATAGTTATCACTCATGGTTCTTAATTTGGCCATTTCAATCGCATTTTAATTTCTTATCTTGAGTTACGAGATTTACTTTTACAAGAACTCCTGTTGTATTTCTTAATTTGATATGACTCGATCTACTTTGTTAGTTCTTAATCTGTACGATTCGATCTCCTTTACTGTGTCATAATATAGTACGATTAGACCCTTTCTTTCTTCTCAATATCGTACTATTACAATTTCCTCCTTAATCACTGTGCCGGCATAATTAATAGGCCTCATTTCTCTGTTCTTTTTTTTATGCGATTAGATAATCTCTTAATTATAAATCTTTAATGAATACGATCCGCTCTCGGTTTTTTTCAATGTAGTACGACTACTTCTCCTTTATGAGTTCTCGTTAACAATCTAGTTTGATTGTTGTATCTCCTTGTGAGACTCACAATATATTACTATGAGTCGACTTTCTTAGTTTTCAATATCTTACGATTACACTTCCGCCTTAGTTATTAAGCTAATATGGTTGCCTCCGTTCTCTTTCGAATGCGATTAGATCATTCATTTGATCTAAATCTTTTGTGCACAGGTCCCACACATGGTTCTCAACCTAGTCTAACTAAGTCACGTATTAGGGGCTTATCATCCGTTATTAGATATTCTCATCTTTTCAGCATGTATGTCGATTAGATCACCTTTCTAGTTTCTTAATTATCTCCCTAATATTTTATCACGTGCTCTCCTTTTGCGATTAATAACATGCAACAGTTAGTAAATTTCTTGGCTCTCAATATCGAACGATCGCAACTTCTTCCTTGCTCGTAAAGCAAGTTTGATTGGCCTCACTTCTCTATTCTTTTGCAAATGCTATTAGATGATGTATTAGTTCTAAATCTTCAAGGAATAGATCGACAGCCGCATGGTTCTTAATCCATTCCTATTCAAACATATTTATGTTCTTACCTTGTGAAATTTGATCTCATATCTTTTCCAAATGTGCTGTGAGTGGAACTCCTCTCATATTTCATAATCTTACACGACTAATCTCCTCTCTTTGTTTTGAATTGCATATGTTATGTCTCCTTTTATTTTTCATTGTATAGCTCGATTAGTTGAATTTCTTAGTTCTCAATATTGTGCGATTATCACTTCATCCTTTGTCATTATACAAGGCGTAATTGGCTTCATTTTTCAGTTCTTTTTCAAATAAGGTTAGATAATCATCTTTTGTTCAAAGTCTTTTTCAATTTCAACTGATTCTTGGTTCTTAATCTAGCATAATCAAATCACATTTTACGTTGTTATCATGAGTTATTAGAACTTATTATGTTTCTACATGTACTTTGTTGAGAACTCCTTTCTTGTTTCTTAATCTTATGCGACTTGATCCCATTTATTAGTATTTTATCTTTCAATACGATTTGTCCCCTTTCTTAGTTCTCAATATCGTACAAGTATAACTCCTAGCACAGTAATTAACCAAGTATACTTGGCCTCAGTTCTCGCTTATTTCTTCAAAACCATCATATTATATTTTAGTTCTTATTCTTTTATGCATAGTTATCACTCATGGTTCTTAATTTGGCGAAATCAAATCGCATTTTAAGTTCTGATCTTGAGTTACGAGATTTACTTTTACAAGAACTCCTGTTGTATTTCTTAATCTGATATTACTCGATCTACTTTGTTAGTTCTTAATCTGTACGATTAGATCTCCTTTACTGTGTCATAATATAGTACGATTAGACCCTTTCTTTCTTCTCAATATCGTACTATTACAATTTCCTACTTAATCACTGTGCAGGCATAATTAATAGGTCTCATTTCTCAGTTCTTTTTTTTATGCGATTAGATAATCTCTTAATTATAAATCTTTAAGAATACGACCCGCTCTTGGTTCTTTTTCAATCTAGTATGATTTATCTAACCTACTTCTCCTTTATTAGTTCTCAATCTTGCTTGATTGTTGTAGAGAAGTTATGTGCGACTCACAATATATTATGATGAGTCGACTTTCTTAGTTCTCAATATCTTACGATTACACTTCATTCTTAGTTATTAAGCTAATATGGTTGCCTCCGTTCTCTTTCGAATGCGATTAGATCATTCATTTGATCAAAATCTTTTGTGCACCGGTCCCACACATCGTTCTCTGCCTAGTCTAACTAAGTCACGTATTAGGGGCTTATCATCCGTTATTAGATATTCTCATCTTTTCAGCATGTATGTCGATTAGATCACCTTTCTAGTTTCTTAATTATCTCCCTAATATTTTATCACGTGCTCTCCTTTTGCGATTCATAACATGGAATAGTTAGTCAATTTCTTGGCTCTCAATATCGAACGATCGCAACTTCTTCCTTGCTCGTAAAGCAAGTTTGATTGGCCTCACTTCTCTATTCTTTTGCAAATGCTATTAGATGATGTATTAGTTCTAAATCTTCAAGGAATAGGTCCCGCCACATGGTTCTTAATCCATTCCTATTCAAACATATTTATGTTCTTACCTTGTGAAATTTTATCTCATATCTTTTCCAAATGTGCTATGATTGGAACTCCTCTCATATTTCATAATCTTACACGACTAATATCCTCTCTTTGTTCTGAATTGCGTATGTTATGTCTCCTTTTGTTGTTCATTGTATAGCTCGATTAGTCACACTTCTCAGTTCTCAATATTGTGCGATTATCACTTCTTCCGTTGTCATTATACAAGGCGTAATTGGCTTCATTTCTCAGTTCTTTTTCAACTAAGGTTAGATAATCATCTTTTTTTCAAAGTGTTTTTCAATTTCAACTGATTCTTGGTTCTTAATCTAGCATAATCAAATCACTTTTTACATTGTTAACATGAGTTATTAGAACTTATTATGTTTCTACATGTACTTTGTTGAGAACTCCTTTCTTGTTTTCTTAATCTTATGCGACTTGATCACCATTTATTAGTTTTTTATCTTGTGAGATTTGTCTCCTTTCCTTGCTCTCAGTATCGTACGAGTACAACTACTTCCACTGTGATTAAGCACGTATACATGGCCTCATTTCTCACTTATTTCTTTAAAACCATCATATTATGTTTTAGTTCTTATTCTTTTATGCATAGTTATCACTCATGGTTCTTAATTTGGCCAAATCAATCGCATTTTAAGTTCTTTTCTTGAGTTACGAGATTTACTTTTACAAGAACTCCTGTTGTATTTCTTAATCTGATATGACTCGATCTACTTTGTTAGTTCTTAATCTGTATGCTTAGATCTCCTTTACTGTGTCATAATATAGTACGATTAGACCCTTTCTTTCTTCTCAATATCGTACTATTACAATTTCCTACTTAATCACTGTGCATGCATAATTAATAGGCCTCATTTCTCAGTTCTTTTTTTTATGCGATTAGATATTCTCTTAATTATAAATCTTTAATAATACGACCCGCTCTTGGTTCTTTTTCAATCTAGTATGACTACTTCTCCTTTATTAGTTCTCAATCTTGCTTGATTGTTGTATCTCCTTATGCGACTCACAATATATTATGATGAGTTGACTTTCTTAGTTCTCAATATCTTACGATTATACTTCGTCCTTAGTTATTAAGCTAATATGGTTGCCTCCGTTCTCTGTCGAATACGATTAGATCATTCATTTGATCTAAATCTTTTGTGCACAGGTCCCACACATGGTTCTCAACCTAGTCTAACTAAGTCACGTATTAGGGGCTTATCATCCGTTATTAGATATTCTCATCTTTTCAGCATGTATGTCGGTTAGATCACCTTTCTAGTTTCTTAATTATCTCCCTAATATTTTATCACGTGCTCTCCTTTTGCGATTCATAACATGGAACAGTTAGTCAATTTCTTGGCTCTCAATATCGAACGATCGCAACTTCTTCCTTGCTCGTAAAGCAAGTTTGATGGCCTCACTTCTCTATTCTTTTGCAAAATGCTATTAGATGATGTATTAGTTCTAAATCTTCAAGGAATAGGTCCAGCCGCATGGTTCTTAATCCATTCCTATTCAAACATATTTATGTTCTTACCTTGTGAAATTTGATCTCATATGTTTTCCAAATGTGCTATGATTGGAACTCCTCTCACATGTTATATTACACGACTAATCTCCTTTCTTTGTTCTGAATTGCATATGTTATGTCTCCTTTTGTTGTTCATTGTATAGCTCGATTATTCGCATTTCTCAGTTCTCAATATTGTGCGATTATCACTTCTTACTTTGTCATTATACAAGATGTAATTTGCTACATTTCTCAGTTCTTTTTCAATTAAGGTTAGATTATCATCTTTTGTTCAAAGTATTTTTCAATTTCAACTGATTCTTGGTTCTTAATCTAGCATAATCAAATCACATTTTACGTTGTTATCATAAGTTATTAGAACTTATTATGTTTCTACATGTACTTTGTTGAGAACTCCTTTCTTGTTTATCCAAATAATCTTATGCGACTTGATCCCATTTATTAGTATTTTATCTTGTACGATTTGTCCCCTTTCTTAGTTCTCAATATCGTACGAGTACAACTCCTAGCACTGTGATTAAGCACGTATACTTGGCCTCATTTCTCACTTATTTCTTCAAAACCATCATATTATATTTACTTCTTATTCTTTTATGCATCATTATGACTCATGGTTCTTAATTTGGCCAAATCAAATCATATTTTAAGTTCTTATCTTGAGTTACGAGATTTACTTTTACAAGAACTCCTGTTGTATTTTTTAATCTGATATGACTCGATCTACTTTGTTAGTTCTTAATCCTGTACGATTAGATCTCCTTTACTGTGTCATAATATAGTACGATTAGACCCTTTCTTTCTTCTCAATATCGTACTATTACAATTTCCTCCTTAATCACTGTGCAGGCATAATTAATAGGCCTCATTTCTCAGTTCTTTTTTTTATGCGATTAGATAATCTCTTAATTATAAATCTTTAATGCTAAAATACGACCCACTCTTGGTTCTTTTTCAATCTAGTACGACTACTTCTCCTTTATTAGTTCTCAATCATGTTTGATTGTTGTATCTCCTTGTGCGACTCACAATATATTACGATTAGTCGACTTTCTTAGTTCTCAATATCTTACGATTACGCTTGGCCCTTAGTTATTAAGCTAATATGGTGGCCTCCTGATACGGGTTGATGCCCAGGGTATGTAGAACTTGATCACAAAATGCTAAAGATCCCAACTTTATGATCGAAAAAAAAGGACGGCTTAGGGTTTATATGCACAAGCGAAAGGTAGTTGTTAATAGACCTCCTTGATTAGCCACAAGGCAATCTTTTAACTATGAGCAAGGAATTGATCCAAAGCCTAATTGGCAGAAAATCAATACCTGGTGTTGGTTATAACCTCAAGTGCTCAATCTTGTTAGTACTTCTAGATTCCTAGTCTAGACAAGACTAAAGAGAAATCTAAAATTCTAATTCACTCGTATGAGAGGAAGATAAAGAAAAACTGAAATCTTATTGCCAAAATTCATTCCTTCAATTGTGTACAAGACCCCTCTATTTATAGTTGATGGTGGAGGATTCTAGGACTAAATTATTCAATGTGGGATAGCTAGTTTTAATAGTTGGGCTGGATCTTACAGCCCATTAGCCTTTAAACCCAATTCTTGTACACTTAACTAATGGCCGAAATACATGGCCCAAAAATCAAATAATTACGTCTTGAAACCAGCACAATTAAACACACTAACACTTAAAACAATTGGGCTCAAAATAAAAGACTAGAACAACTAAATAAAAGAATATTCCATGGCCGAAATAATGAGGCTAAATTTCGGCCCTTCAGCTTCTCATCCTAGGCTTGATCTTCAATGACTTGGACGTCCATTACTAAGAACATCTTAGACTCTTTAGTGGACTTCATCTCCAAAAGGTTTGTGAGCTCTTCTTGATCTTCAACAACTTCAACTAAGCCCAACATAGCTTTATTGAGGTTCTTAGAGCTCTTGATCTCATAATTGGACCTTGTGGAACTTGAAGTGCGGATTCCGTGAGCCTATATCGAGCCTTTGTGCACAATTGATCACCATCAAGTCCTTGGGATGTATCACCTCCGTTCTCTTTCGAATGCGATTAGATCATTCATTTGATCTAAATCTTTTGTGAACAGGTCCCGCACATGGTTCTTAACCTAGTCTAACTAAGTCACGTATTAGGGGCTTATCATCCGTTATTAGATATTCTCATCTTTTCAGCATGTATGTCGATTAGATCACCTTTCTAGTTTCTTAATTATCTCCCTAATATTTTATCACATGCTCTCCTTTTGCGATTCATAACATGGAACAGTTAGTCAATTTATTGGCTATCAATATCGAACGATCGCAACTTCTTCCTTGCTCGTAAGACAAGTTTGATTGGCCTCACTTCTCTATTCTTTTCCAAATGCTATTAGATGATGTATTAGTTCTAAATCTTCAAGGAATAGGTCCAGCCGCATGGTTTCTTAATCCATTCCTATTCAAAAATATTTATGTTCTTACCTTGTGAAATTTGATCTCATATCTTTTCCAAAAGTGCTATGAGTGGAACTCCTCTCATATTTCATAATATTACACGACTAATCGCCTCTCTTTGTTCTGAATTGCATATGTTATGTCTCCTTTTGTTTTTCATTGTATAGCTCGATTAGTCGAATTTCTTAGTTCTCAATATTGTGCGATTATCACTTCTTCCTTTGTCACTATAGAAGGCGTAATTGGCTTCATTTCTCAGTTCTTTTTCAAATAAGGTTAGATAATCATCTTTTGTTCAAAGTCTTTTTCAATTTCAACTGATTCTTGGTTCTTAATCTAGCATAATCAAATCACATTTTACGTTGTTATCATGAGTTATTTGAACTTATTATGTTTCTACATGTACTTTGTTGAGAACTCCTTTCTTGTTTCTTAATCTTATGCGACTTGATCCCATTTATTAGTATTTTATCTTGTACGATTTGTCGCCACTTTCTTAGCTCTCAATATCGTACGAGTACAACTCCTTCCACTGTGATTAAGCATGTATACTTGGCCTCATTTCTCACTTATTTCTTCAAAACCATCATATTATATTTTAGTTCTTATTCTTTTATGCATAGTTGTCACTCATGGTTCTTAATTTGGCCAAATCAATCGCATTTTAAGTTCTTATCTTGAGTTACGAGATTCACTTTTACAAGAACTCCTGTTGTATTTCTTAATCAGATATGACTCGATCTACTTTGTTAGAACTTAAGGGTGGGTCGTATTCATTCTGATGGTTCTTGTGTCATAATATAAATGAGTATAAGAGACGTTCTTTCTTCTCAATATCGTACTATTACAATTTCCTCCTTAATCACTGTGCAGGCATAATTAATCGGCCTCATTTCTCAGTTCTTTTTTTTATGCGATTAGATAATCTCTTAATTATAAATCTTTAATGAATACGACCCTCTCTTGGTTCTTTTTCAATCTAGTACGACTACTTCTCCTTAGATTACTTCTCAATCTTGTTTGATTGTTGTATCTCCTTCTGCGACTCACAATATATTATGATGAGTCGACTTTCTTAGTTCTCAATATCTTACGATTACACTTCCTCCTTAGTTATTAAGATAATATGGTTGCCTCCGTTCTCTTTCGAATGCGATTAGATCATTCATTTGATCTAAATCTTTTGTGCACAGGTCCCGCACATGGTTCTCAACCTAGTCTAACTAAGTCACGTATTAGAGGCTTATCATCCGTTATTAGATATTCTCATCTTTTCAGCATGTATGTCGATTAGATCACCTTTCTAGTTTCTTAATTATCTCCCTAATATTTTATAACGTGCTCTCCTTTTGCGATTCATAACATGGAACAGTTAGTCAATTTCTTGGCTCTCAATATCGAACGATCGCAACTTCTTCCTTACTCGTAAAGCAAGTTTGATTGGCCTCACTTCTCTATTCTTTTGCTAATGCTATTAAATGATGTATTAGTTCTAAATCTTCATAAGGAATAGGTCCCGCCGCATGGTTCTTAATCCATTCCTATTCAAACATATTTATGTTCTTACCTTGTGAAATTTGATCTCATATGTTTTGCAAATGTGCTATGATTGGAACTCCTCTCACATTTCATAATCTTACACGACTAATCTCCTTTCTTTGTTCTGTGAATTGCATATGTTTTGTCTCCATTTGTTGTTCATTGTATAGCTCGATTAGTCACATTCTTAGAGTTCAATATTGTACGATTATCACTTCTTCCTTTGTCATTATACAAGGTGTAATTGGCTTCATTTCTCAGTTCTTTTTCAAATAAGGTTAGATAATCATCTTTTGTTCAAAGTCTTTTTCAGTTTGAACTGATTCTTGGTTCTTAATCTAGCATAATTAAATCACATTTTACGTTGTTATCATGAGTTATTAGAAATTATTATGTTTCTACATGTACTTTGTTGGGAACTCCTTTCTTGTTTCTTAATCTTATGCGACTTGATCCCATTTATTAGTATGTTTATCTTGTACGATTTGTCCACTTTCTTAGCTCTCAATATCGTACGAGTACAACTCCTTCCACTGTGATTAAGCACGTATACTTGGCCTCATTTCTCACTTATTTCTTCAAAACCATCATATTATATTTTAGTTCTTATTCTTTTATGCATAGTTATCACTCATGGTTCTTAATTTGGCCAAATCAATCGCATTTTAAGTTCTTATCTTGAGTTACGAGATTCACTTTTACAAGAACTCCTGTTGTATGTCTTAATCTGATATGACTCGATCTGCTTTGTTAGTTCTTAATCTGTACGAATAGATCTCCTTTACTGTGTCATAATATAGTACGATTAGACCCTTTCTTTCTTCTCAATATCGTACTATTACAATTTCTTCCTCAATCATTGTGCAGGCATAATTAATAGGCCTCATTTCTCAGTTCTTTTTTTTTATATGACTAGATAATCTCTTAATTATAAATCTTTAATTATTACGACCCGCTCTTGGTTCTTTTTAAACCCTCTAATACGACTACTTCTCCTTTGTTAGTTCTCAATCTTGTTTGATTGTTGTTTCTCCTTCTACGACTCACAATATATTACGATTAGTCGACTTTCTTAGTTCTCAATATCTTACGATTACACTTCTTCTTTAGTTATTAAGCTAATAAAGTTGCCTCCGTTCTCTTTCGAATGCGATTAGATCATTCATTTGATCTAAATCTTTTGTGCACAGGTCCCGCGCATGGTTCTCATTCTAGTCTAAGTCACGTATTAGGGGCTTATCATCCGTTATTAGATATTCTTATCTTTTCAACATGTATGTCGATTAGATCACCTTTCTAGTTTCATAAATATCTCCCTAATATTTTATCATGTGTTCCCTTTTTGCGATTCATAACATGGAACAGTTAGTCAATTTATTGGCTCTCAATATCGAACGATCGCAACTTCTTCCTTACTCGTAAAGCAAGTTTGATCGGCTTCATTTCTCTTTTCTTTTGCAAATGCTATTAGAGGATGTACATTAGTTCTAAATCTTTAAGGAATAGGTCCAGCGCGTGGTTCATAATCCATTCTTATTAAAACATATTTATGTTCTTACCTTGTGAAATTTGATCTCATATCTTTTCCAAATGTGCTATGATTGGAACTCCTCTTACATTTCATAATCTTACACGACTAATCTCCTTTCTTTGTTCTGTGAATTGCATATGTTATGTCTCCTTTTGTTGTTCATTGTATAGCTCGATTAGTCGCATTTCTTAGAGTTCAATATTGTACGATTATCACTTCTTCCTTTGTCATTATACAAGGTGAAATTGGTTTCATTTCTCATTTCTTTGTTCTTAATCTAGCATAATTGAATCACATTTTACGTTGTTATCATGAGTAATTAGAACTTATTATTTTTCTACATGTACTTTGTTGAGAACTCCTTTCCTGTTTCTTAATCTTATGCGACTTGATCCCAGTTATTATTAGTATTTAATCTTGTACGATTTGTCCCCTTTCTTAGTTCTCAATAGTTGTGAGGTGGGGGTCGTACGAGTACAACTCCTTCCACTGTGAATAAGCTCGAATACTTGGCCTCATTTCTCACTTATTTCTTCAAAACCATCATATTATATTTTATTAATTATTCTTTTAAGCAAAGTTATCACTCATGGTTCTTAATTTCGCCAAATCTAATTGCATTTTGATTTCTTCTCTTGAGTTACGTGATTTGCTTTTATAAGAACTCCAGTTCTATTTCTTAATCTGTTATGACTCGATCTACTCTGTTAGTTCTTAATCCTGTACGATTAGATCTCCTTTACTGTGTCATAATATAGTACGATTAGACCATTTCTTTCTTCTCAATATCGTACTATTACAATTTCTAGGCATAATTAATAGGCCTCATTTCTCAGTTCTTTTTTTTATACGATTAGATAATCTCTTAATTATAAATCTTTAATTATTACGACCCGCTCTTGGTTCTTTTTAAATCTAATACGACTACTTCTCCTTTATTTGTTCTCAATCTTGTTTGATTGTTGTAGCTGATCTCCTTCTGCGACTCACAATATCTTACGATTAGTCGACTTTCTTAGTTCTCAATATCTTACGATTACACTTCTTCCTTAGTTATTAAGCTAATATAGTTGCCTCCTTTCTCTTTCGAATGCGATTAGATCTTCATTTGATCTAAATTTTTTGTGCACAGGTCCCACACATGGTTCTCGTTCAAGTCTAACTAATTCACGTATTAGGGGCTTATCATCCGTTATTAGATATTCTTATCTTTTCAACATGTATGTCGATTAGATCACCTTTCTAGTTTCATAAATATCTCCCTAATATTTTATCAAGTGTTCTCTTTTTTGCGATTCATAACATAGAACAGTTAGTCAATTTCTTGGCTCTCAATATCGAACGATCGCAACTTCTTCCTTACTCGTAAAGCAAGTTTGATCGGCTTCATTTCTCTTTTCTTTTGCAAATGCTATTAGATGGTATTAGTTCTTAATCTTTAAGGAATAGGTCCAGCGCGTGGTTCTTAATCCATATTCTTATTAAAACTTATTTATGTTCTTACCTTGTGAAATTTGATCCATATCTTTTCCAAATGTGCTATGATTGGAACTTGTCTTACATTTCATAATCTTACACGACTAATCTCCTTTCTTTGTTCTGTGAATTGCATATGTTATGTCTCTTTTTGTTGTTCATTGTATAGCTCGATTAGTCGCATTTCTTAGAGTTCAATATTTTACGATTATCACTTCTTCCTTTGTCATTATACAAGGTGTAATTGGCTTCATTTCTCATTTCTTATTCCAATAAGGTTAGATAATCATCTTTTGTTCAAAGTCTTTTTCAGTTTGAACTGATTCTGGGTTCTTAATCTAGCATAATTAAATCACATTTTACGTTGTTATCATGAGTTATTAGAACTTATTATGTAAGAACTAACAAAGTAGATCGAGTGGAACGAAAAAACAGAAAAAATTCTCTCCTCCTTCTCTCTAGTTTCTCTCACTAAAACACAGCACCTATTCTCCTCCTTGTCTACTCACTCGGGCATGGTCGAACCAGCTGCCCTTCAGCCATCGGTTGAAGGGCAACCAAAAACCTTTGCACAAGCTCTTTCGGGTGGACAAATCCTAAGCCTTCACGCACCAAATCCAGATGTCGCCTTGAAAGCTCTTCAACAGCACAAAGGGGAACCAGCAATTTTCTTCTCCCAAGATGAAGTTCAACACCTTGCTGCACCATTTCGTTACACATTGGTGGGTAACTTTCCTAGAGGCAAGCCGAACATGGAAACTCTTCGTAAAAGCTTTCACACCATTGGATTCAAAGGTCAGTTCACCATAGGATATCTTGATTACAAGCACATATTGATGAGATTTTCATTGGAGGAGGACTTCCTACGATGTTGGCTCAAAAACACCTGGTTTGTTAATGGCTACTACATGAGGGTTCTTAAGTGGCACCCATTATTTACCACTGATGAAGAACCGTCCATAGCCCCTATATGGATTACTTTTGAAGGACTTCCAGCAGTCTTCTTCAACGAGTAAAGGAACACACGGCTGGACCTTCGGGCTCAAAATCAGCCCCATCTCTTCCACATGTGAATGCAGTGATAAGCTTGAAGGACCACCGAAAGGATACTCCACCAGCTGCAACCAACGTAGCTCCAATACCAATGCCGGAAATTTCCCAAAATGACGGCAATGCGTATTAACATGCAGGGGAAGTTCGTCCAGCAACCACCAGAAGCAACGGTGGTGCAACCACCAGCCGTGGAAGAACAACCACTCATGCTGGATTCTTTCGAAATTCAAACGCCACCTCTCATGGGATTGCACCAACAACTTCGGATAAGGCCAATCCAAATCAACAAACGGATTCAAACCAGCAGATGGATAAGGCCAAAGCACACCAGCACTTGGATTCAAATTTTGAAAAGGAGCACATTGTGGAAGGTCAGCCCTTGAACCCCTTGGAGAGTGGGGCCAATTCGAATTTTGTGGAACCACCAACATCCTTGGCTGCACAATCAAGGGATGCTGAAAATCAGCCAACTCCCCTTCACATTCGAATTTCAAACAATCCCTTCATGGATGATTCACTCATCTCTCATGGTAAAATAATGGAGGAATTACCATGTTACTATTCAGACACGGACTCCCCCCATGCAAGCCATGCAAACAACAAGGATCTTCACCGATCACCCCACCTCACACACAATTGGTAAGTCCTCATCCAAAAGAAAAGACGCAAAAGAACCTACACTATTGGCCTTGGCATCTGTCTCTTATACAAAGCAGATGTCCAAAGAAATGGTCTAATCGTACTATATTAAATGGATCACATTTTAGTTTGGAACATTCGGGGGATAGCTAATAAACCCTCACTTCGTAGGTTAAAGTTAATCATTCAACAACATCAAATAAAACTCATTGCTCTAATGGAGCCAATGGTTGACAAAGCTAGAATCCTAATGTTTTCTAATAAGCTAGGTTTTGATAGCTGTGAGTGCAACTCAAATGGCAAAATTTGGCTTTTTTGGAACCGAGAGCTAGGTCTCGTCCCCACATTCAGCTCGGATCAGCTCCTCCATGTTTCTATTCCTTCCTCTCCTCAGCAAAGCGCCATGGAAGCCTCCTTTGTTTACGCAAAATGCACAACAGCGGAATGAAGAGCTCTTTGAGAGGAACTTCGAGCTGTCCAACCTAAAACTCCATG
The DNA here is from genome assembly GCA_025175665.1 of Cinchona pubescens. Lineage (NCBI taxonomy): Eukaryota > Viridiplantae > Streptophyta > Magnoliopsida > Gentianales > Rubiaceae > Cinchona > Cinchona pubescens. The sequence goes on from JANKKI010000484.1 coordinate 130,998, forward strand.
GCTAGATGTAGGTGGGTGGCGACTTCAATGTCATATCTAGTTCTGATGAGTACAAAGGAACTTCCCCATTGTACCTTGATGCCATGAATGACTTCAATGATTGCCTACATGCATGTGGCTTGGTGGACTTACCTTTTCAAGGCTGTAAATTCACTTGGCGTGGGAATAGACTTGGAAATTTGGTATGGAAGAGGCTGGACAGATTTGTTTGTAACACACATTTTCTAGCAGCCTTTCAACAAGTTAGTGTTGAACACCTTCTCAAGACCTTCTCAGACCACTCGCCACTTGTGCTCAAAGCCTCCAATGAGAACACCTCAGGACCAAAGCCATTTAAATTTCTTAATATGTGCACTAAACACAAAGATTTCTTGCAGGTTGTAGGCAACAATTGGCAGCTGCAATGTAATGGCTCCTCTATCTCCATTTTTTCTTCAAAACTCAAAAGGCTAAAAGCCGAACTCAGGAATTGGAGTCACACGGTATTTGGCAATGTCTTTGACAAGGTTAAACGGCCTCCCTCAGCTCCCCTTCTGACAATTCCTAGAGCAATAAACCACGGTTGTGCTCCTCGGGAGGCCGTGTTCACCCTTAATCCTAATGGAGCAGCCGGAATTGATGGCTATAATGGGGTTTTCTTCACTACCTGCTGGGACATTATTCACGGTACAATCCTCATGATCTTTTCCTTGCGGTGAGAGATTTTCTTAAAGGAGCTAAGTTGCCACGAATGTTTACTAGTACTCTTATTGCTCTTATCCCAAAAACAGCCAATCCGAATTCTTTTAGTGACTTCCAGGCCATTAGCTTGTGCACTTTCTTCAACAAAATCTGCACCAAGATATTGGCCAACCGACTTTCCCTCATCCTACCGAAGATCATTTCAGCCGAACAAGTGGCCTATGTTCAAGGGAGGGACATTGCCGATAACATTCTTCTTGTGCAAGAAATGACCAATTTCATAGATCGGAAGACGACAGGAGGAAATTTGATCATCAAACTCGACCTCGCCAAGTCTCTGATAGGCTTTCTAGATGTGTCTAAGAGACCATTCATACCTTAGCCTGTCTCTTATACACATCTAGACTTCCTCATCAAGAACGTTTTGGAGGAATGTTGGTTTTCGTACTCATCAATGGAGCACCCAAGGGATTCTTTAAATCCACTAGATTTAAAGAATAAAAGGAGATCCCTTATCACCCCTTTTATTCATTGGCCCTGTCTCTTATACACATCTAGATGTGTATAAGAGACAGAGTTCAGGTGGCCTTCTTTTTCAGCTTACTCAAGAAGCTTTTGGACAATGTTAACTAGCTGGCCGGAGCCTTCGCAGATGATATTGTCATTTTCACAAAGGGAGAAACCAAATCCATTAGACACTTAATGAGCTTCTTAGCACGGTTTGAGAACTCCTCCGGCCAGCTCTTTAACAAGTCCAAAAGCTTCTTTTACCTATCAAAGAAGGCAGCACCTGGTCGCATTCGGATGATCCAAGCCAAGACGGGTTTCACCCACAACTCCCTCCCATTTAATTACTTGGGTTGTCCCATTCACAAAGGCAAAAGATGGCGCACTATCTTCCAGCCATTGATTGATATCAGCATTCGTACCACAGGAATAACAGGCCCTTCTTTGCCTCATCACGAATTCGCATCATTCTTTGGCATAAGAGTGAATCTCCTGCTTAGTCCACATGTTTAAGAATTTAAATGGCTTTGGGCCTGTTGTAACGTCGTTGTTCCACTTTGAAAACTGCGATCCCTTCTGGTTCGACCCATGGACCAAATACGGACCTCTTTCCCACAAGGTAGAACAGGTGTATGATGGGCAGCTCAAGGTTTCCCATGTTTGGGGTTCTAATGATTGGAATATTTCCTCTTTGGACGATTTGAGATACTCCATGGAGGAGCTGCAAACCATTGTCGCAATTCTCAATGAAAGATCGATCTTCATGACTGATGAACCAGACCGGATTGTTTGGACCCCTACATCTACTGGTTCCTTTTCACTCTCAATGACATATGCCACAACGGTGCGGACTTTTTCTAAACAAATGATTTGGGATGGGAGACTCCAACTGAAGATCTCCATTTTCATGTGGAAATTGCTGAATAGGAGGCTGCCACTAGATGATATTTTGATTACAATCGGCTTTTCCTTAGCCTCCAAGTTCTACTACTGTTGTCAATATCTTACGATTACACTTCTTCCATAGTTATTAAGCTAATATGGTTGCCTCCGTTCCCTTTCGAATGCGATTAGATCATTCATTTGATCTAAATCTTTTGTGCACAGGTCCCACACATGGTTCTCAATCCGATCTAACTAAGTCACGTATTACGGGATTATCATCCGTTATTAGATATTCTTATCTTTTCAACATGTATGTCGATGATAGATCACATTTCTAGTTTCTTAAATATCTCTCTCATATTTTATCATGTGTTCTCCTTTTGCGATTCATAACATAGTACAGTTAGTCAATTTCTTGGCTCTCAATATCGAACGATCGTAACTTCTTCCTTACTCGCAAAGCAAGTTTGATCGGTTTCATTTCTCTATTCTTTTGCAAATGCTATTAGATGATGTATTAGTTCTAAATCTTTAAGGAATAGGTCCAGCGCATGGTTCTTAATCCATTCTTATTAAAACATATTTATGTTCTTACCTTGTGAAATTTGATCTCATATCTTTTCCAAATGTGCTATGATTGGAACTCCTCTCACATTTCATAATCTTACACGACTAATCTCCTTTCTTTGTTCCTGAATCGGGCTATCTTATGAACAACAGATGTTCATTGTATAGCCCGATTAGTCGCATTTCTTAGTTCTCAATATTGTACGATTATCACTTCTTCCTTTGTTATTATACAAGGTGTGTAATTGGCTTCATTTCTCAGTTCTTTTTCGAATAAGGTTAGATAATCATCTTTTGTTCCAAGTCTTTTCCAATTTGAACTGATTCTTAGTTCTTAATCTAGCATAATTAATTCACATTTTACGTTGTTATCATGAGTTATTAGAACTTATTATGTTTCTACATGTACTTTGTTGGGAACTCCTTTCTTGTTTCTTAATCTTATGCGACTTGATCCCAGTTATTAGTATTTAATCTTGTACGATTTGTCCCCTTTCTTAGTTCTCAATATCGTTCGAGTGCAACTCCTTCCAATGTGATTATCCAAGTATACTTGGCCTCATTTCTCGCTTATTTCTTCAAAACCATCATATTATATTTTAGTTCTTATTCTTTTATGCATAGTTATCACTCATGGTTCTTAATTTGGCGAAATCAATTAGCATTTTATGTTCTTATCTTGAGTTACGAGATTTACTTTTATAAGAACTCCCGTTCCGTTTCTTAATCTGATATGACTCGATCAACTTTGTTAGTTCTTAGATTAAAAATCCTGTACGACTAGATCTCCTTTAGTGTGTCATAATATAGTACAATTAGACCCTTTCTTTTTTCTCAATATCGTACTATTACAATTTCTTCCTTACTCATTGTGCAGGCATAATGAACAGGCCTCATTTCTCAGTTCTTTTTCTTATACGATTCGATAATCTCTCAATTATAAATCTTTAATGAATACGACCCGCTCTAGGTTCTTTTTAAATCTATTACGACTACTTCTCCTTTATTAGTTCGCAATCTTGTTTGATTGTATCTCCTTTTGCGACTCACAATATATTACGATTAGTCGACTTTCTTGGTTCTCAATATCTTACGATTACACTTCTTCCTTAGTTATTAAGCTAATATGGTTGCCTCCGTTCTCTTTCGAATGCGATTAGATCATTCATTTGATCTAAATCTTTTGTGCACAGGTCCCACACATGGTACTCAATCCGATCTAACTAAGTCACATATTACGGGATTATCATCCGTTATTAGATATTCTTATAATTCTTTTCAACATGTATGTCGATTAGATCACCTTTCTAGTTTCTTAAATATCTCCCTAATATTTTATCGTGTGTTCTCCTTTTGCGATTCATAACATAGAATAGTTAGTCAATTTCTTGGCTCTCAATATCGAACGATCGCAACTTCTTCCTTACTCGTAAAGCAAGTTTGATCGGCTTCATTTCTCTATTCTTTTGTAAATGCTATTAGATGATGTATTAGTTCTAAATCTTTAAGGAATAGGTCCAGCGCATGGTTCTTAATCCATTCTTATTGAAACATATTTACGTTCTTACCTTGTGAAATTTGATCTCATATCTTTTCCAAATGTGCTATGATTGGAACTCTTCTCACATTTCATAATCTTACACGACTAATCTCCTTTCTTTGTTCTGTGAATTGCATATGTTACGTCTCCTTCTGTTGTTCATTGTATAGCCCGATTAGTCAAATTCCTGAGTTCTCAATATTGTACGATTATAACTTCTTCCTTTGTCATTATATCAAGCTGTGTAATTGGCTTCATTTCTCAGTTCTTTTTCAAATAAGGTTAGATAATCATCTTTTGTTCAAAGTCTTTTTCAATTTGAACTGATTCTTGGTTCTTAATATAGCATAATTAAATCACATTTTACGTTGTTATCATGAGTTATTAGAAGCTATTATGTTTCTACATGTACTTTGTTGAGAACTCCTTTCTTGTTTCTTAATCTTATGCGACTTGATCCCAGTTATTAGTATTTAATCTTGTACGATTTGTCTCCTTTCTTAGTTCTCAATATCGTACGAGTGCAACTCTTCCAGTGTGATTAACCAAGTATACTTGGCCTCAGTTCTCGCTTATTTCTTCAAAACCATCATATTATATTTTAGTTCTTATTCTTTTATGCATAGTTATCACTCATGGTTCTTAATTTGGCGAAATCAAATCGCATTTTAAGTTCTGATCTTGATCTACGAGATTTGGTTTAATAAGACATTCCATTTCTTAATCTGATATGGACTCGATCTACTTTGTTAGTTCTTAATCCTGTACGATTAGATCTCCTTTACTGTGTCATAATATAGTACGATTAGACCATTTCTTTTTTCTCAGTATGGTACTAATACAATTTCTTTCTTAATCATTGTGCAGGCATAATTAATAGGCCTCATTTCTTACTTCTTTTTCTTACACGATTAGATAATCTCTCAATTATAAATCTTTAATGAATACGACCCGCTCTAGGTTCTTTTTAAATTTAATACGACTACTTCTCATTTATTAGTTCTCAATCTTGTTTGATTGTTGTATCTCCTTCTGCGACTCACAATATATTACGATTAGTCGACTTTCTTAGTTCTCAATATCTTACGATTACACTTCTTCCTTAGTTATTAAGCTAATATGGTTGCCTCCGTTCCCTTTCGAATGCGATTAGATCATTCATTTGATCTAAATCTTTTGTGCAAAGGTTCCACACATGGTTCTCAATCCAGTCTAACTAAGTCACGTATTACGGGATTTCAATCATCCGTTATTAGATATTCTTATCTTTTCAACGTGTATGTCGATTAGATCACATTTCTAGTTTCTTAAATATATCTCTAATATAAGATCATGTGTTCTCCTTTTGCGATTCATAACATAGAACAGTTAGTCAATTTCTTTGCTCTCAATATCGAACGATCGTAACTTCTTCCTTACTCACAAAGCAAGTTTGATCGGCTTCATTTCTCTATTCTTTTGTAAATGCTATTAGATGATGTATTAGTTCTAAATCTTGAAGGAATAGGTCCAGCGCATGGTTCTTAATCCATTCTTATTAAAACATATTTATGTTCTTACCTTGTGAAATTTGATCTCACATCTTTTCCAAATGTGCTATGATTGGAACTCTTCTCACATTTCATAATCTTACACGACTAATCTGCTTTCTTTGTTCTGTGAATTGCATATGTTATGTCTCCTTCTGTTGTTCATTGTATAGCCCGGTTAGTCGATTTTCTTAGTTCTCATTATTGTACGATTATAATACACTTCTTCCTTTGTCATTATACAAGGTGTGTAATTGGCTTCATTTCTCAGTTCTTTTTCAAATTAGGTTAGATAATCATCTTTTGTTCAAAGTCTTTTTCAATTCGAACTTATTCTTGGTTCTTAATCTAGCATAATTAAATCACATTTTATGTTTTTATCATGAGTTATTAGTACTTATTATGTTTCTACATTTACTTTGTTGGGAACTTGATACATCCCAAGGACTTGATGGTGATCAATTGTCCACAAAGGCTCGATTTAGGCTCACGGAATCCGCACTTCAAGTTCCACAAGGTCCAATTACGAGATCAAGAGCTAAGAACCTCAATGAAGCTATGTTGGGCTTAGTTGAAGTTGTTGAAAATCAAGAAGAGCTCACAAACCTTTTGGAGATGAAGTCCACTAAAGGGTCTAAGATGTTCTTAGTAATGGACGTCCAAGTCATTGAAGATCAAGCCTAGGATGAGAAGCTGAAGGGCCGAAATTTAGCCTCATTATTTCGAGGGCCATGGAATATTCTTTTATTTAGTTGTCTAGTCTTTTATTTTGAGCCCAATTGTTTTAAGTGTTAGTGTGTTTAATTCGGCTGGTTTTCAAGACATAATTATTTGTTTTTGGGCCATGTATTTCGGCCATTAGTTAAGTGTACAAGAATTGGGTTTAAAGGCTAATGAGCTGTGGGATCCAGCCCAACTATTAAAACTAGCTGTCCCACATTGAATAATTTAGTCCTAGAATCCTCCACCCTCAACTATAAATAGAGGGGTCTTGTACACAATTGAAGGAATGAATTTTGGCAATAAGATTTCAGTTTTTCTTTTTCCTCTCATACGAGTAAATTAGAATTTTAGATTCTCTTTAGTCTTGTCTAGACTAGGAATCTAGTTGGGGCTTCAAGATTGAGCACTTGAGGTTATAACCAACACCAGGTATTGATTTTTCTGCCAATTAGGCTTTGGATCAATTCCTTGCTCATAGTTAAAAGATTGCCTTGTGGCTAATCAAGGAGGAAATTCTATTAACAACTACTTTTCGCTTGTGCATATAAACCCTACGTTTGTGACCAAGTTCTACATACCCTGGGCATCAACCCGTATCATCGTGGTATCAGAGCTTTGGCTAGAATTTTGATCAAACTCAAATTGTAAGTTCATCACACTATTCATATACTGTTCATCATACTGGTCACCGACTGTTCATCGTTATTGTTAACCGTACTAGATCATCGGTTTTTGGACATTATTTCCAATCAATACGATTGGTTGCTTTGAGGATCAACTTTTGGAACCTTTGGCTATTTTCATAGTTTTTACAAGACTTCATAAGAGAATCTTTGAGTGAAGTGAGATTTTCAAAGAGTAAGGTGAGATCATTAAGAGTGATAAAAACCAAAGTGAGGACTTGAGTGCATTACTCCCCAAAGAGTGAAACCTCTCTGTGTATAAGAGACAGGCTAACCTTTTTTTATTACGTCTTCTCTTTAGTCTTTGTTTTGTGACTATGGCACAGGAAAAGGACGTGCAACAAAGGAACAAGGAGATGCAAGAAACTGCTATGCAAAGTGTAATGGCAAGGATCTTAAATAAGATGGAGGACTTTGATGAGAAATTTGCCACTATGAGTCTTGAAATTCAACAACTTCGAGGCAAACCACAAGCATCTACTTCAACTACTCCAAATCGAGAGACCACACGCCAAACCAATACTCAAGAAGACAAAGGAGAGTCTGATTAGGATTTTAGATTATGATGAATTAACCAATTTGTCTTTTGATAGGAGGCGTGGTCCACGACAAATCCAAAGAAGAGAGCAAGTTCCAAGGCATAACCCTCGACGAGAACCAAGGGAGGGGATTCACCACCCAGGAGGAGGGGACACACAAATTGGCTTTCTCAAACCAAACATGCCCACGTTCCAAGGTAAAGCCGATCCTGAAGAATACTTGAACTGGGAACAAAAGGTAGACTTTTTGTTTCATTGTTATGACTATTCAAACGAAAAGAAATATAAGTTGGCTGTATCCTGCTTTTCTGACTATGCTATGACTTGGTGGGTATCTGAAATAAAAGAACGACGTAGAATAGGTGATTACCCTATAACTCGTTGGACTAACCTCAAACCCCTTCTTCGAAAGAGGTTTGTACCTGCTCATTATCACAGGGAACAGCTAAGGAAGCTCCAATCTCTCCGACAAGGGAATCTGACTGTGGAGGAGTATGCTCGAGAGATGGAGATGGCAATGAGCAAAGCTCACTTGTATGAAGATGAAGAGACCACCATGGAGAGATTCATCAACGGCCTCAACACATCTGATGTGTATAAGAGACAGAATTTGAACTGGAAGTAGAGCTAGACTTGGATGTTACAAAGGAGAGCCTTTTCTAGAAAAGTTTGCTCCTTTGTAAATCCAAGTCTCTGTATAGAGACAGTATAAGAGACAGATTTAATTCCACAATACACTTCCTCATAAGCAAGGAGAAGTGACCATTGTCATTTAATGAGAATGCAGTCTATACACATCTAGGATGTGTATAAGAGACAGGTTTAGGCTTATCCATTTCAGTATATGAGTCAAGGCAAAAATCCGAAAGCAAAGGGACTTCAGACAAGTCATACTAACAAACTTGCAGGCTCAAGCCACCGCGACCCTACTAAGGTACAACGTGAGAACATATTCTACACCAAATGCCATGTCCAAGGTAAGACTTGTGGTTTAATTGTTGATAATGGGAGTTGCGTGAACATAGCTTCACAATACATGGTAGATAAGCTAAATTTGCCAACGTTTAAACACCCTAGACCTTATAGACTGCAATGGTTAAATGACAATGGTGAACTAAAAGTAACTAAGCAAGTGCATGTCTCAATTAATCTAGGCAAATATAATGACAAAGTGTTGTGTGATGTCGTCCCTATGAATGCAAGTCATTTACTTTTTGACTCCTTGGCAATTTGATAGGAAAACACTGCATGATGGTCATACTAATTGTCTTAGATTTGAAGAGGGTGGTAAAACCATTGTGTTGCATCCTCTACCTCCCCAACAAGTCCTTCAAGAGCAAAATCAAATTAAAAAGAATGTTGATGAGCATAACAAGGCTTTGGCACCGAACTTAGGTCAAAGAAGACTAATGAAAGGGAGTTTGCTAAGTCTAAAGTTAAAGAAGTACAGAAGTGTAATTTGTCTATGGTCTTGCTTGTGTATAAGGATGTTTAATTCTCTACCACTGACCTAGATGATTCTCTGCCAAGTATGTTTAAAGCTCTCTTGTAGGAGTTTAGTGATGTCTTTCAGAAGACATACCATCTCGGTTTACCTCTCTTCGAGGCATAGAGCATCAAATCGACTTAGTCAAAATAAAAGACTTCATCTAAATAAAAGAACTAAACTGAGGAGACTAAGGAGATTCAAAAGCAAGTCAAAGAACTGGTTAGTCAAGGCCGTGTAAGAGAAAGTATGAGCCCGTGTGCTGTGCCTACAATACTAGTACCTAAACCTGATGGTTCATGGAGGATGTGCATGGATAGCCGCACCGTCAATAGTATCACGTAGGCACAATACACGGGCTCATCCTATTCCCGTCTTGATGACATGCTTGATGAGTTACATGCTCCAGATCCAGTATTTACACTAAGATAGTGGACCATTCAGTGGATACTGGCAGATTAGGATGAGAGAATCCATGAATGGAAAACTGCTTTCAAAACCAAACATGGTTTGTATGAGTGGTTAGTCATGCCGTTTGGTCTCACTAATGCACCGAGCACATTCATGAGGCTTATGAATCATGTTCTTAGAGCTTTCATTGGTAAATTTGTCGTTGTCTATTCTGCCAGTATACTCTGTCTCTTATACACTCTTAATGAGCATATTGAACATGTTCGTGCTGTTTTGCTTGTTTTAAGACAAGAAAAGTTGTATGCTAACTTTAAGAAATGCCACTTTTGTTTGGAAAGTGTTGTGTTTCTTGGGTTTGTTGTTTCCTCTAAGGGTATCCAAGTGGACGAGTCCTTGATAGCAGCAACCTTGGACTCGTCCACGTGGATAGTGTTTAAGTCCTTCACGAACCTCCGGTAGAAACTCGCAAGCCCATGGAAGCTACGCACCTGTCTCTTATACACAGCCCCGCTAATCGAGGTTATCAAGAAGAACGTCGGCTTTAGATGGGGGGTAGCTCAACAAAAGGACGTTCGTCACGCTCAAAGTTAAGTTAACCTCTGCCCCTCTTTTACTTTTGCCAGATTTTGATACTCCTTTTGAGATTGAATGTGACGCTTCTGGCATAGGTATAGGAGCTGTATTGTTACAAAAGAAGCAATCTATTGCATATTTTTCTGAAAAATTAAGTGGTGCTTCTTTAAATTATTCCACCTATGACAAAGAACTTTATGCCTTAGTACGTGCTTTGGAAAATTGGAGTCATTATTTATACTCTAGAGAATTCATTATTCACTCTGATCATGAGTCTCTAAAGCACTTAAAGGGCCAAAACAAATTGAGTCGTAGACATGCTAGGTGCAGTGAGTTCATTGAGTCATTTCCTTATGTGGTTCAATATAAGAGTGGGAAGGATAACATTGTAGAGGATGCTTTGTCCCGTAGTTACACCTTGATCACTACATTGCATGTTTGGCAAATTTAGCTTATCTACCATGTATTGTGAAGCTATCCCAAGCTAAGTTTGGCAAGGATAGCATTTTGTGGTTGTAGATAGGTTTAGCAAGATGGCACATTTTATCCCCTGCACAAAATCTGATGATGCATCTCATATAGCATTTGAGCTTGGCTCTGTTCTTTAGGGAGATTGTGCGTTTGCATGGCATTCCACATACCATTATTTCTGATAGGGATGTTAAATTCTTGTCACACTTTTGGCGTGTATTGTGGAATAAATTGGGTACTAAATTGTTCTTTCTACTGCTTACCATCCACAAGCAGACGGTCAAACTGAGGTTGTCAATCGTATGTCTAGGAACTCTTATTCCGTCAACAATTGAAAAGGAATTTGAAAACTTTGGAAGATTGTTTGCCAATTGTTCAATTTGCTTATAACCGTGCTATGCATTCATCCACTAAGTTGTCTGGCATTACCTGTCTCTTATACACATCTAGATGTGTATAAGAGACAGTTTCTTGTCTTAAAACAAGCAATAGGTGACGATTCGTGTCTCTTATCCTGCTAAGGGGGAGGTAGATGATTCATCCCAAGGACTTGATGGTGATCAATTGTCCACAAAGGCTCGATCCATGGCTCACAGAATCCGCACTTCAAGTTCCACAAGATCCAATTACGAGATCAAGAGCTAACAACCTCAATGAAGCTATGTTGGGCTTAGTTGAAGTTGTTGAAGATCAAGAAGAGCTCACAAACCTTTTGGAGATGAAGTCCACTAAAGGGTCTAAGACGTTCTTAGTAATGGACGTCCAAGTCATTGAAGATCAAGCCTAGGATGAGAAGCTGAAGGGCCTGAAATTTAGCCTCATTATTTCGGCCATGGAATATTCTTTTATTTAGTTGTCTAGTCTTTTATTTTGAGCCCAATTGTTTTAAGTGTTAGTGTGTTTAATTCGGCTGGTTTTCAAGACATAATTATTTGTTTTTGGGCCATGTATTTCGGCCATTAGTTAAGTGTACAAGAATTGGGTTTAAAGGCTAATGAGCTGTGGGATCCAGCCCAACTATTAAAACTAGCTATCCCACATTGAATAATTTAGTCCTAGAATCCTCCACCCTCAACTATAAATAGAGGGGTCTTGTACACAATTGAAGGAATGAATTTTGGCAATAAGATTTCAGTTTTTCTTTTTCCTCTCATACGAGTAAATTAGAATTTTAGATTCTCTTTAGTCTTGTCTAGACTAGGAATCTAGTTGGGGCTTCAAGATTGAGCACTTGAGGTTATAACCAACACCAGGTATTGATTTTTCTGCCAATTAGGCTTTGGATCAATTCCTTGCTCATAGTTAAAAGTATATTGCCTTGTGGCTAATCAAGGAGGTCTATTAAAAACTACTTTTTGCTTGTGCATATAAACCCTACGTTTGTGACCAAGTTCTACATACCCTGGGCATCAACCCGTATCAGAACTCCTTTCTTGTTTCTTAATCTTATGCGACTTGATCCCAGTTATTACTATTTAATCTTGTACGATTTGTCCCCTTTCTTAGTTCTCAATATTGTACGAGTGCAACTCCTTCCACTGTGATTAACCAAGTATACATGGCCTCATTTCACGCTTATTTCTTCAAAACCAGATATGTATTTTAGTTCTTATTCTTTTATGCATAGTTATCACTCATGATTCTTAATTTGGCGAAATCAAATCGCATTTTAAGTTCTTATCTTCAGTTACGAGATTTACTTTTATTGGAACTCCTGTTCCATTTTCTTAATCTAATATGACTCGATCTATTTTGTTAGTTCTTAATCCTGTACGATTAGATCTCCTTTACAGTGTCATAATATAGTACGATTAGACCGTTTTTTTTTTCTCAATATCGTACTATTACAATTTCTTCCTTAATCATTGTGCAGGCATAATTAATAGGCCTCATTTCTCACTTCTTTTTCTTATACGATTAGATAATCTCTTAATTATAAATCTTTAATGAAAATACGACCCGCTCTTGGTTCTTTTTAAATCAAATACGACTACTTCTCCTTTATTAGTTCTCAATCTTGTTTGATTGTTGTATCTTCTTCTGCGACTCACAATATATTATGATTAGTCGACTTTCTTAGTTCTCAATATCTTACAGTTACATTTCTTCCTTTGTTATTAAGCTAATATGGTTGCCACCGTTCTCTTTCGAATGCGATTATCTCATTCATTTGATCTAAATCTTTTATCCACAGGTCCCACACATGGTTCTCAATCCAGTCTAACTAAGTCATGTATTACGGGATTATCATCCGTTATTAGATATTCTTATCTTTTCAACATGTATGTCGATTAGATCACCTTTCTAGTTTCTTAAATATCTACTCCCCAATATTTTAACATGTGTTCTCCTTTTGCGATTCATAACATAGATCAGTTAGTCAATTTCTTGGCTCTCAATATCGAACGGTCGCAACTTCTTCCTTACTCGTAAAGCAAGTTTGATCGGCTTCATTTCTCTATTCCTTTGCAAATGCTATTAGACGATGTATTAGTTCTAAATCTTGAAGGAATAGGTCCAGAGCATGGTTCTTAATCCATTCTTATTAAAACATATTTATGTTCTTACCTTGTGAAATTTGATCTCATATCTTTTCCAAATGTGCTATGATTGGAACTCCTCTCACATTTCATAATCTTACACGGCTAATCTCATTTCTTTGTTCTGTGAATTGTATATGTTATGTCTCCTTCTGTTGTTCGTTGTATATAGGTCTATTAGTCGCATTTCTTAGTTCTCAATATTTTACGATTATCACTTCTTCCTTTGTCATTATACAAGGTATGTAATTGGCTTCATTTCTCAGTTCTTTTTCAAATAAGGTTAGAATAATCATCTTTTGTTCAAAGTCTTTTTCAATTTGAACTGATTCTTGGTTCTTAATCTAGCATAATTAAATCACATTTTACGTTGTTATCATGAGTTATTAGAACTTATTATGTTTCTACATGTACTTCGTTTGGAACTCCTTTCTTATTTCTTAATCTTATGCGACTTGATCCCAGTTATTAGTATTTAATCTTGTACGATTTGTCCCATTTCTTAGTTCTCAATATCGTACGAGTGCAACTCCTTCCACAGTGATTAACAAAGTATACTTGGCCTCATTTCTCGCTTATTTCTTCAAAACCATCATATATATTTTAGTTCTTATTCTTTTATGCATAGTTATCACTCATGATTCTTAATTTGACGAAATCAAATCGCATTTTAAGTTCTTATCTTCAGTTACGAGATTTACTTTTATTGGAACTCCTGTTCCATTTTCTTAATCTAATATGACTCGATCTATTTTGTTAGTTCTTAATCTGTACGATTAGATCTCCTTTACTGTGTCAGAATAACTTCAAGTCACATAAGATGTAGTACTAAGAGACTGTCTCTTATACAATCAAACGAAGTACTATAAATTTCAGTCCTTAATCATAATAGCAGGCATAATTAATAGGCCTCATTTCTCAGTTCTTTTTCTTATACGATTAGACAATCTCTTAATTATAAATCTTTAATGAATACGACCCGCTCTTGGTACTTTTTAAATCATATACGACTACTTCTCCGTTATTAGTTCTCAATCTTGTATGATTGTTGTATCTCCTTCTGCGACTCACAATATATTACGATTAGTCAACTTTCTTAGTTCTCAATATCTTACGATTACACTTCTTCCTTAGTTATTAAGCTAATATGGTTGCCTCCGTTCTCTTTCGAATGCGATTAGATCATTCATTTGATCTAAATCTTTGTGCACAGGTCCCACACATGGTTCTCAATCCAGTCTAACTAAGTCACGTATTACGGGATTATCATCCGTTATTAGATATTCTTATCTTTTCAACATGTATGTCGATTAGATCACCTTTCTAGTTTCTTAAATATCTCCCTAGTATTTTATCAACTATTCTGCTTTTGCGATTCATAACATAGAACAGTTAGATTCAATATCTTAGCAAATGACAAAGGAATAAGAAATGTGAGATCGAGTATACAGATCTAAGAAGTGCGATCAGGCTTCATATACAATAAATCTCATTATACTATCTAGACAGACCTTAAAATGCTAAACGTGATAATCGTAAAATGGATTGAGAACCATGTATAAGAGACCTGTGATAATCTTATTAAAGAATATTTATAAGTTCTTACCTTGTACACATTTGATCTCATATCTTTTCCAAATGTGCTATGATTGGAACTCCTCTCACATTTCATAATCTTACACGGCTAATCTCATTTCTTTGTTCTGTGAATTGTATATGTTATGTCTCCTTCTGTTGTTCATTGTATATAGCCCGATTAGTCGCATTTCTTAGTTCTCAATATTTTACGATTATCACTTCTTCCTTTGTCATTATACAAGGTATGTAATTGGCTTCATTTCTCAGTTCTTTTTGATTAAGCAAATAAGGTTAGATAATCATCTTTTGTTCAAAGTCTTTTTCAATTTGAACTGATTCTTGGTTCTTAATCTAGCATAATTAAATCACATTTTACGTTGTTATCATGAGTTATTAGAACTTATTATGTTTCTACATGTACTTTTTCTCCTTCCTTTACTGTGTCATAATGTAGTACGATTAGACCGTTTTTTTTTTCTCAATATCGTACTATTACAATTTCTTCCTTAATCATTGTGCAGGCATAATTAATAGGCCTCATTTCTCAGTTCTTTTTCTTATACGATTAGACAATCTCTTAATTATAAATCTTTAATGAATACGACCCGCTCTTGGTTCTTTTTAAATCAAATACGACTACTTCTCCTTTATTAGTTCTCAATCTTGTATGATTGTTGTATCTCCTTCTGCGACTCACAATATATTACGATTAGTCGACTTTCTTAGTTCTCAATATCTTACGATTACACTTCTTCCTTAGTTATTAAGCTAATATGGTTGCCTCCGTTCCCTTTCGAATGCGATTAGATCATTCATTTGATCTAAATCTTTGTGCACAGAAACCGACACATGGTTCTCAACAAAGTCTAACTAAGTCACGTATTACGGGATTTTCATCCGTTATTAGATATTCTTATCTTTTCAACGTGTATGTCGATGATTAGATCACATTTCTAGTTTCTTAAATATATCTCTAATATTTTATCATGTGTTCTCCTTTTGCGATTCATAACATAGAACAGTTAGTCAATTTCTTGGCTCTCAATATCGAACGATCGTAACTTCTTCCTTACTCGTAAAGCAAGTTTGATCGGCTTCATTTCTCTATTCTTTTGCAAATGCTATTAGATAATCATCTTTTGTACAAAGTCTTTTTCAATTGGAACTGATTCTTGGTTCTTAATCTAGCATAATTAATCACATTTTACGTGGTTATCATGAGTTATTAGAACTTATTATGTTTCTACATGTACTTTGTTGAGAACTCCTTTCTTGTTTCTTAATCTTATGCGACTTGATCCCAGTTATTAGTATTTAATCTTGTACGATTTGTCCCCTTTCTTAGTTCTCAATATCGTACGAGTGCAACTACTTCCACTGTGATTAACCAAGTATACTTGGCCTCATGAAATTCTCGCTTATTTCTTCAAAACCATCATATATATTTTAGTTCTTATTCTTTATGCATAGTTATCACTCTTGATTCTTAATTTGGAGAAATCAAATCGCATTTTAAGTTCTTATCTTCAGTTACGAGATTTACTTTTATTGGAACTCCTGTTCCATTTTCTTAATCTAATATGACTCGATCTACTTTGTTACATCTTAATGTGTACGATTAGATCTCCTATCTTGATTCGTAATATAGTACGATTAGACCCTTTCTTTCTTCTCAATATCGTACTATTACAATTTTTCCTTAATCATTATGCAGGCATAATTAATAGGTCTCATTTCGCTGTTCTTTTTCTTACGATTAGATAATCTCTCAATTACAAATCGTACAAGATTAAATAGTAATAACTGGGATCAAGTCGCATAAGATTAAGAAACAAGAAAGGAGTTCTGATACGGGTTGATGCCCAGGGTCTGTCCTTCGCGACTCACAATATATTTCGATTAGTTGACTTTCTTAGTTCTCAATATCTTACGATTACACTTCTTCCTTAGTTATTAAGCTAATATCTGTCTCTTATCCCTTTCGAATGCAATTAGATCATTCATTTGATCTAAATCTTTGTGCACAGGTCCCACTCATGGTTCTCAATCCAGTCTAACTAAGTCACGTATTACGGGATTATCATCCGTTATTAGATATTCTTATCTTTTCAACATGTATGTCGATTAGATCACCTTTCTAGTTTCTTAAATATCTCCCTAGTATTTTATCATGGATTCTGCTTTTGCGATTCATAACATAGAACAGTTAGTCAATTTCTTGGCTCTCAATATCGAACGGTCGCAACTTCTTCCTTACTCGTAAAGCAAGTTTGATCGGCTTCATTTCTCTATTCTTTTGCAAATGCTATTAGATGATGTATTAGTTCTAAATCTTTAAGGAATAGGTCCATCGCATGGTTCTTAATCCATTCTTATTAAAACATATTTATGTTCTTACCTTGTGAAATTTGATCACAATCATATCTTTTCCAAATGTGCTATGGTTGGAACTCCTCACACATTTCATAATCTTACACGACTAATCTCCTTTCTTTGTTCTGTGAATTGCATATGTTATGTCTCCTTCTGTTGTTCATTGTATAGCTCGATTAGTCGAATTTCTTAGTTCTCAATATTGTACGATTATCACTTCTTCTTTTGTCATTGTACAAGGTGTGTAATTGGCTTCATTTCTCAGTTTTTTTTCAAATAAGGTTAGATAATCATCTTTTGTTCCAAGTCTTTTTCAATTGGAACTGATTCTTGGTTCTTAATCTAGCATAATTAATCACATTTTACGTGGTTATCATGAGTTATTAGAACTTATTATGTTTCTACATGTACTTTGTTGGGAACTCCTTTCTTGTTTCTTAATCTTATGCGACTTGATCCCAGTTATTAGTATTTAATCTTGTACGATTTGTCCCCTTTCTTAGTTCTCAATATTACCACGTAAAATGTGATTAATTATGTGATTAACCAAAGGGTTGAAATATACGATTAATGTGTATAAGCTGATATTATCGATTAGATCTCCTTTACTGTGTCATAATATAGTACGATTAGACCCTTTCTTTCTTCTCAATATCGTACTATTACAATTTCTTCCTTAATCATTGTGCAGGCATAATTAATAGGCCTCATTTCTCAGTTCTTTTTCTTACACGATTAGATAATCTCTCAATTATAAATCTTTAATGAATACGACCCGCTCTAGGTTCTTTTGAAATTTAATACGACTACTTCTCCTTTATTAGTTCTCAATCTTGTGTGATCATTGTATCTCCTTCTGCGACTCACAATATATTTTCGATTAGTTGACTTTCTTAGTTCTCAATATCTTACGATTACACTTCTTCCTTAGTTATTAAGCTAATATGGTTGCCTCCGTTCCCTTTCGAATGCAATTAGATCATTCATTTGATCTAAATCTTTGTGCACAGGTCCCACTCATGGTTCTCAATCCAGTCTAACTAAGTCACGTATTACGGGATTATCATCCGTTATTAGATATTCTTATCTTTTCAACATGTATGTCGATTAGATCACCTTTCTAGTTTCTTAAATATCTCCCTAGTATTTTATCATGGATTCTGCTTTTGCGATTCATAACATAGAACAGTTAGTCAATTTCTTGGCTCTCAATATCGAACGGTCGCAACTTCTTCCTTACTCGTAAAGCAAGTTTGATCGGCTTCATTTCTCTATTCTTTTGCAAATGCTATTAGATGATGTATTAGTTCTAAATCTTTAAGGAATAGGTCCATCGCATGGTTCTTAATCCATTCTTATTAAAACATATTTATGTTCTTTTTACCTTGTGAAATTTGATCTCATATCTTTTCCAAATGTGCTATGGTTGGAACTCCTCACACATTTCATAATCTTACACGACTAATCTCCTTTCTTTGTTCTGTGAATTGCATATGTTATGTCTCCTTCTGTTGTTCATTGTATAGCTCGACAAAAGAATTTCTTAGTTCTCAATATTGTACGATTATCACTTCTTCTTTTGTCATTGTACAAGGTGTGTAATTGGCTTCATTTCTCAGTTTTTTTTCAAATAAGGTTAGATAATCATCTTTTGTTCCAAGTCTTTTTCAATTGGAACTGATTCTTGGTTCTTAATCTAGCATAATTAATCACATTTTACGTGGTTATCATGAGTTATTAGAACTTATTATGTTTCTACATGTACTTTGTTGGGAACTCCTTTCTTGTTTCTTAATCTTATGCGACTTGATCCCAGTTATTAGTATTTAATCTTGTACGATTTGTCCCCTTTAATAGTTCTCAATATCGTACGAGTGCAACTACTTCATGTCACTGTGATTAACCAATTATACTTGGCCTCATTTCTCGCTTATTTCTTCAAAACCATCATATATATTTTAGTTCTTATTCTTTTATGCATAGTTATCACTCTTGATTCTTAATTTGGAGAAATCAAATCGCATTTTAAGTTCTTATCTTCAGTTACGAGATTTACTTTTATTAGAACTCCTGTTCCATTTTCTTAATCTAATATGACTCGATCTATTTTGTTAGTTCTTAATCCTGTACGATTAGATCTCCTTTACAGTGTCATAATATAGTACGATTAGACCGTTTTTTTTCTTCTCAATATCGTACTATTACAATTTCTTCCTTAATCATTGTGCAGGCATAATTAATAGGCCTCATTTCTCAGTTCTTTTTCTTACACGATTAGATAATCTCTCAATTATAAATCTTTAATGAATACGACCCGCTCTAGGTTCTTTTGAAATTTAATACGACTACTTCTCCTTTATTAGTTCTCAATCTTGTGTGATCATTGTATCTCCTTGTACTGCGACTCACAATATATTTCGATTAGTTGACTTTCTTAGTTCTCAATATCTTACGATTACACTTCTTCCTTAGTTATTAAGCTAATATGGTTGCCTCCGTTCCCTTTCGAATGCAATTAGATCATTCATTTGATCTAAATCTTTTGTGCACAGGTCCCACTCATGGTTCTCAATCCAGTCTAACTAAGTCACGTATTACGGGATTATCATCCGTTATTAGATATTCTTATCTTTTCAACATGTATGTCTATTAGAAAGGAGAAGTAGTCATATTAGATCAAAAGAACTAAGATCAGGTCGTTCTAATTTGCGATTCATAACATAGAACAGTTAGTCAATTTCTTGGCTCTCAATATCGAACGATCGCAACTTCTTCCTTACTCGTAAAGCAAGTTTGATCGGCTTCATTTCTCTATTCTTTTGCAAATGCTATTAGATGATGTATTAGTTCTAAATCTTTAAGGAATAGGTCCATCGCATGGTTCTTAATCCATTCTTATTAAATATAATTAACATATTTATGTTCTTACCTTGTGAAATTTGATCTCATATCTTTTCCAAATGTGCTATGGTTGGAACTCCTCACACATTTCATAATCTTACACGACTAATCTCCTTTCTTTGTTCTGTGAATTGCATATGTTATGTCTCCTTCTGTTGTTCATTGTATAGCTCGATTAGTCGAATTTCTTAGTTCTCAATATTGTACGATTATCACTTCTTCTTTTGTCATTGTACAAGGTGTGTAATTGGCTTCATTTCTCAGTTTTTTTTCAAATAAGGTTAGATAATCATCTTTTGTTCCAAGTCTTTTTCAATTGGAACTGATTCTTGGTTCTTAATCTAGCATAATTAAATCACATTTTACGTTGTTATCATGAGTTATTAGAACTTATTATGTTTCTACATGTACTTTGTTGGGAACTCCTTTCTTGTTTCTTAATCTTATGCGACTTGATCCCAGTTATTAGTATTTAATCTTGTACGATTTGTCCCCTTTCTTAGTTCTCAATAGTATCTCGTACGAGTGCAACTACTTCCACTGTGATTAACCAATTATACTTGGCCTCATTTCTCGCTTATTTCTTCAAAACCATCATATATATTTTAGTTCTTATTCTTTTATGCATAGTTATCACTCTTGATTCTTAATTTGGAGAAATCAAATCGCATTTTAAGTTCTTATCTTCAGTTACGAGATTTACTTTTATTAGAACTCCTGTTCCATTTTCTTAATCTAATATGACTCGATCTATTTTGTTAGTTCTTAATCCTGTACGATTAGATCTCCTTTACTGTGTCATAATATAGTACGATTAGACCCTTTCTTTCTTCTCAATATCGTACTATTACAATTTCTTCCTTAATCATTGTGCAGGCATAATTAATAGGCCTCATTTCTCAGTTCTTTTTCTTACACGATTAGATAATCTCTCAATTATAAATCTTTAATGAATACGACCCGCTCTAGGTTCTTTTGAAATTTAATACGACTACTTCTCCTTTATTAGTTCTCAATCTTGTTTGATTGTTTTTTTTTTTTTAATCAAACGCCCAAAAGGTGGGCAGAACTTTTATTTATTTTATGAGTTATTACAATATCGAAGGTTATGGCAGCCCCTAGCATCTAGCCAAACCAGACCTTTATAGAGCAAGGAATGGTGTTGTGCTCGTACTCAACATACATTGGATTTGCAATACCCTCATTAGCTAATCTATCAGCAACTTGATTAGACTCTCTAAAAATATGTTTAAATGAAATCTGTTTTCCAACACAAAGGCCTTGTATGACACGGAGTTGGTCATCAATACTCCAAATTGGTGGCGACGAACCATTCAAAGTGTTGACTAGGATGAGTGAATCAATCTCAACCTCCAATGGGTGAACCCGCAACCTGTCACAGCTTGAGCCCCTCTTCAAGTGCCATTACCTCTGCTTGCAAGCTGGTTTGCTGAAAATAACCATTTAAAAATGCCCGTACTCCTTTCTCTCCTCCGCTACCAGAAAGTTCTCCTTCTCCCCTAGCCAAAACAGCAGTCGCCGTCCTCCTCTTTGCGATAATATTAGAACTATTTTGGTGCCATGTGTTGGCCCTTTTGATCCCTTATGACTCCACCACCTGCTGCCATTCCCGGATTACCTTTAGAGGCGCCATCCACATTTAATTTGAAGCACCCTGGAGGAGGGCATTCCCATTTGACCGCCAAGATTCTCTTAGGTTTTGTTTGTAAGAGTTGAAAGCAAATGTCCCGTGAGAGAAGCAATTCATCAGCTGTGCTTTCTCTTGTGAAGGGGTGGATTGAGGAAATATTCACTAAATATGAGTTGATGTTGGCAATGATGCGTGCATCACTACTTATTTTCCCATCAAACACAGCCATGTTCCTAGCTTTCCATAAGAACCAACATATTATACAAGGGAGGATTTTGTGGATTAGCCCAATTGTGGAAGAAAGCTGCAGCCCACCACCATGAGCTAAGCTTGTCTAAGATGGTCGTTGAAGGTGCGATCATCACTTCTAGCCAAGTTAAGAGACAGCTCAAGTACAACTCCTTCCACTTTGATTAAGCACGAATTGCTTCTCCATGACTGACTCTCTTAGGGACAACAGTATATCACTTGGAGGCTAAGGAAAAGCCGATTTTAATCATAAATATCATCTAGTGGCAACCTCCTATTCAGCTGTCAATGAACATCTAGATCTTGTATTGGAGACTCCTATCCCAAATCATTTGTCTAGAACACCTCAGCAACAATTGGCAGCTGCAATGTAATAATATGTGGACTAAACACAAAGATTTCTTGCACGTTGTAGGCAACAATCGGAAGACTTCAATGATTGCCTACGCGACTTAGTTACAGATTCTTATACACATCTCATGGTATATTTGTCTGGTGTGAATACAGGAAATTTGTATCATTAGGGGCTCTAATGAACCCTCAATATGTCCCTCTACACATCTAGATGTGTATA
This sequence comes from Cinchona pubescens, assembly GCA_025175665.1. NCBI lineage: Eukaryota > Viridiplantae > Streptophyta > Magnoliopsida > Gentianales > Rubiaceae > Cinchona > Cinchona pubescens. Next base: position 153,459 of record JANKKI010000484.1, read on the forward strand.
AGAGACAGGATGAGTACAATGGGTCGCACCCCATTGAGGAACATTCGGAATGAGTTAGTATCAAACTTTGGTGGAAGTATTTAAGGAAACTAGAAAGGTGATGTTATACACAGGCATGTGTAAAAGCTTTGGCTCTAATAGTCTCTTATACATCTTCTAGTGGTGGAATCCCTAGACCATTGGAATAGGTTGGCTGGCAAACTTTACCCCATGCGATCCAATGTCGTTTTAGCACCTCGTTTGAGCTGCCCCAGAAGAAGTTTGCAAATTGCCGCTCCAACTCTTTAATTATTGATCTTGGGGGAAGGAGAACCGATAATAGGTAGATGGGAATGCTGCTTAGAACATGCTTGATTAGAATTAACCGTCCTCCTGGAGAGAGGAACCTCGTCTGCCATCCATGATCCGGGAAGCTACCTTTTCAATCAATGGCTGGAAGATAGTGCGCCGTCTTTTGCCTTTGTGAATCAAGGCCTTCTGAAAGTAAAAGAAGCTTTTGGACTTGTTAAAGAGCTGGCCGGAGGAGTTCTCAAACCGTGCTAAGAAGCTCATTAAGTGTCGAATGGATTTGGTTTCTCCCTTTGTGAAAATGACAATATCATCTGCGAAGGCCAAGTTGGAGGTAGTTGGGCATTGTTGCGGGAGTGAGTAAGCTGAAATTTTACCCTCGTGAACTTTTGCCTTTAATCCCTGTGAAAATGTCTCCAACATTAATATGAATAAAAGGGGTTATAAGTGATATCCTTGACGAACCCCTCTAGTGGATTTAAAGAATCCCTTGGGTGCTCCATTGGCCAATCCAAATCAACAAACGGATTCAAACGCTGTTCTTGATAAGGGAAGTCCAATGTTCAGCAAATCCAATCTTGTGTAGAATGGCATATAAGAAAGGCATCATGAAAGCCTATCAAACGCCTTGGTGAGGTCGAGTTTGATGATCAAATTTCCTCCCCTCGTCTTCCGATCTATGAAATTGGTCATTTCTTGCACAAGAAGAATGTTATCGGCAATGTCCCTCCCTTGAATATAGGCCACTTGTTCGGCTGAAATGATCTTAGGTAGGATGAGGGAAAGTCGGTTGGCCAATATCTTGGTGCAGATTTTGTTGAAGAAAGTGCACAAGCTAATGGGCCGGAAGTCACTAAAAGAATTCGGATTGGCTGTTTTTGGGATAAGAGCAATAAGAGTACTAGTAAACATTCGTGGCAACTTAGCTCCTTTAAGAAAATCTCTCACCGCAAGGAAAAGATCATGGTGAATAATGTCCCAGGTAGTGAAGAAAACCCCATTATAGCCATCAATTCCGGCTGCTCCATTAGGATTAAGGGTGAACACGGCCTCCCTCAGCTCCCCTTCTGACAATTCCTTTAATAAACCCCGGTTGTCCTCCTCGGAAACTGACGTGCATGGGAGGTACTCGGTGAAAGATGGGTCAATTCCAGCCGTATTGTTAGAGGTCAAGAGCTCCTAAAAGAAGTTAACCCCTGCACGTTCAATGAGCTGCAAATTTTCAGTCCATTCCCCATCAATTTTGATCTTGGAGATACGCAATCTTTGTCGTTTAGCTAGGAGGGTGGAGTGGAAGAATTTGGAGTTTTTGTCACCCTCTTTCAGCCATTTCATCCTCGCTTTTTGCTGCCAAAAGGCTTCCTCTTCTGCCAGGCACCTCATATGAACTTTTCACTCTCAACGACATAAGGCAATTTGGTTACTTTGGCTCTGGTGTGCTAAAAGTACTTCTTCCTTGATTTTGACCTCTTGTTCGGCTTCTTTAACCTTGTCAAAGACATTGCCAAATACCGTGTGAATCCAATTCCTGAGTTCGGCTTTAGCCTTTTGAGTTTTGAAGCAAAAATGGAGATAGAGGAGCCAGACACATTGCAGCTGCCAATTGTTGCCTACGACCTGCAAAGAAATCTTTGTGTTTAGTCCACATATTAAGAAATTTAAATGGCTTTGGTCCTGAGGTGTTCTCATTATTCATTTGATCTAAATGACTGATGAACCAGCCACCCTCAACTCTTATACACACTATTTCAGCTGAAAGGCTGCTAGACAAGAGAAAGCACAGCTGATGAATAGCTTCTCTCTTATACCACATGCTTCCAACTCTTATTCCGTGGCCTAAGCTCATTTACAGCCTTGAATGCAGGTATAAGTCCAGATATTCACTTGATGCCATGAATTTTTGAAATTCTTGGCTACCTCATGTGCTTATGGTACCTTCTCTTATACCATCTGATTCAAATGTCAACCATTGGCTCCATTAGAGCTCTTATACACATCTAGATGTGTATAATGAGACACTTTAACCTACGAAGTGAGGGTTTATTAGCTGTCCCCGAATGTTCTAACTAAAATGCGATCCATTTAACATTGTGGGAGGGAGGGCAGCTTGAATTTGCTTTGGCCAACTCGTGCGCATTGGCCTTGGCATAGTGTAGGTTCTTTTGCGTCTTTTCTTTTGGATGAGGACTTACCAATTGTGTGTGAGGTGGGGTGATCGGTGAAGATCCTTGTTGTTTGCATGGTTTGCATGGGGGGAGTCAGTGTCTGAATTGTAACATGGTAATTCCTCCATTATTTTACCATGAGAGATGAGTGAATCATCCATGAAGGGATTGTTTGAATCTAGATTCGAATGTGAAGGGGTGTTGGCTGATTTTCAGCATCCCTTGATTGTGCAGCCAAGGATGTTGGTGGTTCCAAAATTAATGAATTGGCCCCACTCTCCAAGGGGTTCAAGGGCTGACCTTCCACAATGTGCTCCTTTTCAAAATTTGAATCCAAGTGCTGGTGTGCTTTGGCCTTATCCATCTGCTGGTTTGAATCCACAGCTGATTTCTCTTATACTTATCCGAAGTTGTTGGTGACAGGCCCATGAGAGGTGGCGTTTGACGATCTCGCAATCACATCTGTCATGAGTGGTTGTTCAGCTTCTCATGGCTACATGTTGAACAACTAATTGTTCTAATAACTCATATAACATCTAAAATGTTTTAATTATGCTACTCCAAGAACCAAGGCCTGTCTGGTATACACATCTAGATGTGTATAAGAGACAGGTGATAAGCTTGAAGGACCACCGAAAGGATTCTTATCGTTTACTAGTACTCTTATTGCTCTGGGGTGAAATTGAGCCAATCCGTCCAGCCGTGTGATCCTTTACCGAAGTCCAACGTGTTCGGATGGGTTGCTTGGCTGAGTTCTTTATTTGTTCACCGTTACCTACAGGTTGGTTAGGATGCCCCGCTTCACCTCTCCGGCATTCACCATTGGCATGACCAATTTTCTTGCATTTCGTGCAATAAGATGGGACTGCATCGTAGGTAATTTTTTGCCAAATGCCCTCATTACCGACCCCCAACCACACCCTAGAAGGAAGGTCAGATAAGAGGTCTACTTCCACACATACCTTAGCAACACTTAGCCTGGTGAAATTTGCGGTGGCTAAGTCGAGTTTAAGGGGTGTTCCAACCGCTTGAGCAAGGCTAAATGCGGCGTGTTTGTTGAAGAAGACTGCTGGAAGTCCTTCAAAAGTAATCCATATAGGGGCTATGGACGGTTCTTCATCAGTGGTAAATAATGGGTGCCACTTAAGAACCCTCATGTAGTAGCCATTAACAAACCAGGTGTTTTTGAGCCAACATGCGTAGGAAGTCCTCATCCAATGAAAACCTCATCAATATGTGCTTGTAATCAAGATATCCTATGGTGAACTGACCTTTGAATCCAATGGTGTGAAAGCTTTTACGAAGAGTTTCCATGTTCGTCTTGCCTCTTGGAAAGTTACCCACCAATGTGTAACGAAATGGTGCAGCAAGGTGCATCTTGGGAGAAGAAAATCGCTGGTACCCCTTTGTGCAGTTGAAGAGCTTTCAAGGCGAGATCTGGATTTGGTGCGTGAAGGCTTAGGATTTGTCCACCCGAAAGAGCTTGTGCAAAGGTTTTTGGTTGCCCTTCAACCAATGGCTGAAGGGCAGCTGGTTCGACCATGGCCGAGTGGCAAGGAGGAGAATAGGTGCTGTGTTTTAGTGAGAGAAACTAGAGAGAAGGAGGAGAGAATTTTTGTTTCCAGCCGCATACATAATAAGTTCTAATGGCTGAAGGGCAGCTGGTTCGACCATGGCCGAGTGGCAAAGAGGAGAATATGTATACTGCTGTGTTTGATTGTTGTATCTCCTTCTGCGACTCACAATATATTTCGATTAGTCGACTTTCTTAGTTCTCAATATCTTACGATTACACTTCTTCCTTAGTTATTAAGCTAATATGGTTGCCTCCGTTCCCTTTCGAATGCAATTACATCATTCATTTGATCTAAATCTTTTGTGCACAGGTCCCACTCATGGTTCTCAATCCAGTCTAACTAAGTCACGTATTACGGGATTATCATCCGTTATTAGATATTCTCATCTTTTCAACATGTATGTCGATTAGATCACCTTTCTAGTTTCTTAAATATCTCTCTAATATTTTATCATGTGTTCTCCTTTTACGATTCATAACATAGAACAGTTAGTCAATTTCTTGGCTCTCAATATCGAACGATCGCAACTTCTTCCTTACTCGTAAAGCAAGTTTGATCGGCTTCATTTCTCTATTCTTTTGCAAATGCTATTAGATGAAGTATTAGTTCTAAATCTTTAAGGAATAGGTGACCATCGCATGGTTCTTAATCCATTCTTATTAAAACATATTTATGTTCTTACCTTGTGAAATTTGATCTCATATCTTTTCCAAATGTGCTATGGTTGGAACTCCTCACACATTTCATAATCTTACACGACTAATCTCCTTTGTGATATAATTGCATATGTCAAAGGGAGAATCTAGATTGTTGTAATGTATAGCTCGATTATCGCATCTTAGAATCAGTATTGAACGATTATCAATGATTAAACAGAAGAAGCTGTTAAGAAATGAGGCTTCATAACTCAGATTTAAGCATTCAAATAAGGTTAGATAAGGACATCTTTTGTTCCAAGTCTTTTTCTTAAAGAACTGATTCTTGGTTCTTAATCTAGCATAATTAAATCACATTTTACGTTGTTATCATGAGTTATTAGAACTTATTATGTTTCTACATGTACTTTGTTGGGAACTCCTTTCTTGTTTCTTAATCTTATGCGACTTGATCCCAGTTATTAGTATTTAATCTTGTAGGATTTGTCCCCTTTCTTAGTCCTCAATATCGTACGAGTGCAACTACTTCCACTGTGATTAACCAAGTATACTTGGCCTCATTTCTCGCTTATTTCTTCAAAACCATCATATATATTTTAGTTCTTATTCTTTTATGCATAGTTATCCCTCATGATTCTTAATTTGGCGAAATCAAATCGCATTTTAAGTTCTTATCTTCAGTTACGAGATTTACTTTTATTGGAACTCCTGTTCCATTTTCTTAATCTAATATGACTCGATCTACTTTGTTAGTTCTTAATCCTGTACGATTAGATCTCCTATACTGTGTCATAATAGAGTACGATTAGACCCTTTCTTTCTTCTCAATATCGTACTATTACAATTTTTTCCTTAATCATTGTGCAGGCATAATTAATAGGCCTCATTTCTCAGTTCTTTTTCTTACACGATTAGATAATCTCTCAATTATAAATCTTTAATGAATACGACCCGCTCTAGGTTCTTTCTAAATTTAATACGATTTACTTCTCCTTTATTAGTTCTCAATCTTGTTTGATTGTTGTATCTCTTTCTGCGACTCACAATCTATTTCGATTAGTCAACTTTCTTTGTTCTCAATATCTTACGATTACACTTCTTCCTTAGTTATTAAGCTAACATGGTTGCCTCCGTTCTCTTTCGAATGTGATTAGATCATTCATTTGATCTAAATCTTTTGTGCACAGGTCCCACACATGGTTCTCAATCCAGTCTAACTAAGTCACGTATTACGGGATTATCATCTGTTATTAGATATTCTTATCTTTTCACATGTATGTCGATTAGATCACCTTTCTAGTTTCTTAAATATCTCCTTAATATTTTATCATGTGTTCTCCTTTTGCGATTCATAACATAGAACAGTTAGTCAATTTCTTGGCTCTCAATATCGAACGATCGCAACTTCTTCCTTACACGTAAAGCAAATTTGATCGGCTTCATTTCTCTATTCTTTGGCAAATGCTATTAGATGATGTATTAGTCTACGATGTATCTAAATCTTTAAGGAATAGGTCCAGCGCATGGTTCTTAATCCATTCTTATTAAAACATATTTATGTTCTTTTCTTGTAAAATTTGATCTCATATCTTTTCAAAATGTGCTATGATTGGAACTCCTCTCACATTTCATAATCTTACACGACCAATCTCCTTTCTTTGTGAATTGCATATGTTATGTCTCCTTCTGTTGTTCATTGTATAGGCCGATTAGTCGCATTTCTCAGTTCTCAAGATTGTACGATTATCACTTCTTCTTTTGTCATTATACAAGGTGCGTAATTGGCTTCATTTCTCAGTTCTTTTTCAAATAAGGTTAGATAATCATCTTTTGTATCTAATAAAGTCTTTTTCAATTTGAACTGATTTTTGGTTCTTAATCTAGCATAATTAAATAACATTTTACGTTGTTATCATGAGTTATTAGAACTTATTATGTTTCTACATGTACTTTGTTGGGAACTCCTTTCTTGTTTCTTAATCTTATGCGACTTGATCCCAGTGAGTAGTTATTAGTACTTAATCTTGTACGATTTGTCACCTTTCTTGGTTCTCAATATCGTACGAGGGCAACTCCTTCCACTGTGATTAACCAAGTATACTTGGCCTCATTTCTCCCTTATTTCTTCAAAACCATCATATTATATTTTAGTTCTTAGTCTTTTATGCATAGTTATCACTCATGGTTTTTAATTTGGCGAAATCAATTCGCATTTTAAGTTATTATCTTGAGTTACGAGATTTACTTTTATTGGATCTCCTGTTCCATTTCTTAATCTGATATGAGTCGATCTACTTTGTTAGTTCTTAATCCTGTACGATTAGATCTCCTTTACTGTGTCATAATATAGTACTATTAGGCCCGTTCTTTTTTCTCATTATGGTACTAATACAATTTCTTCCTTAATCATTGTGCAGGCATAATTAATAGGCCTCATTTCTCAGTTCTTTTTCTTATACGATTAGATAATCTCTTAATTATAAATCTTTAAAGAATACGACCCGCTCTTGGTTCTTTTCAAATCAAATACGACTACTTCTCCTTTATTAGTTCTCAATCTTGTTTGATTGTTGTATCTCCTTCTGCGACTCACAATATATTACGATTAGTCGACTTTCTCAGTTCTCAATATCTTACCATTACACTTCTTCCTTAGTTATTAAGCTAATATGGTTGCCTCCTTTCTCTTTCGAATGCGATTAGATCATTCATTTGATCTAAATCTTTTGTGCACAGGTCCCACACATGGTACTCAATCCAGTCCAACTAAGTCACGTATTATGGGATTATCATCCGTTATTAGATATTCTTATCTTTTCAACATATATGTCGATTAGATCACCTTTCTAATTTCTTAAATATCTCCCTAATATTTTATCATGTGTTCTCCTTTTGCGATTCATAACATAGAACAGTTAGTCAATTTCTTGGCTCTCAATATCGAACGATCGCAACTTCTTCCTTACTCGTAAAGCAAGTTTGATCGGCTTCATTTCTCTATTCTTTTGCAATTCTATGCTATTAGATGAAGTATTAGTTCTAAATCTTTAAGGAATAGGTCCATCGCATGGTTCTTAATCCATTCTTATTAAAACATATTTATGTTCTTACCTTGTGAAATTTGATCTCATATCTTTTCCAAATGTGCTATGGTTGGACTTCCTCACAGATTTCATAATCTTACACGACTAATCTCCTTTATTTGTGAATTGCATATGTTATGTCTCCTTCTGTTGTTCATTGTATAACCCGATTAGTCGCATTTCTCAGTTCTCAGTATTGTTCGATTATCACTTCTTCTTTTGTCATTATACAAGGTGTGTAATTGGCTTCATTTCTCATGCGACTCTCAAACAAGATTTCAAATAAGGTTAGATAATCATCTTTTGTTCAAAGTCTTTTTCAATTTGAACTGATGATTGGTTCTTAATCTAGATAATTAATAAGACAGAACGTTGATATCATGACATAAATAGAACCAAGATTATATTTCTACATGTACTTTGTTAAGGAACTCCTGTTCTTGTTTCATCTAGATGTGATAAGAGACAAAGTATTAGTACTCAATCTTGTACGATTTGTCACCTTTCTTGGTTCTCAATATTGTACGAGGGCAACTCCTTCCACTGTGATTAACCAAGTATCAGTTCAAATTCATTTCTCCCTTATTTCTTCAAAACCATCATATTATATTTTAGATCTTAGTCTTTTATGCATAGTTATCACTCATGGTTTTTAATTTGGCGAAATCAATTCGCATTTTAAGTTATTATCTTGAGTTACGAGATTTACTTTTATAGCATCTCCTGTTCCATTTCTTAATCTGATATGACTCAATCTACTTTGTTAGTTCTTAATCCTGTACGATTAGATCTCTTTTACTGTGTCATAATATTGTACGATTAGACCCTTTCTTTTTTCTCAATATGGTACTAATACAATTTCTTCCTTAATCATTGTGCAGGCATAATTAATAGGCCTCATTTAAGAGTTCAAATTATACGATTAGATAATCTCTTAATTAGAAATCTTTAATAATTACGAATACGACCCGCTCTTGGTTCTTTTTAAATCAAATACGACTACTTCTCCTTTATTAGTTCTCAATCTTGTTTGATTGTTGTATCTCCTTCTGCGACTCACAATATATTACGATTAGTCGACTTTCTCAGTTCTCAATATCTTACCATTACACTTCTTCCTTAGTTATTAAGCTAATATGGTTGCCTCCTTTCTCTTTCGAATGCGATTAGATCATTCATTTGATCTAAATCTTTTGTGCACAGGTCCCACACATGGTACTCAATCCAGTCCCACTAAGTCACGTATTATGGGATTATCATCCGTTATTAGATATTCTTATCTTTTCAACATATATGTCGATTAGATCACCTTTCTAATTTCTTAAATATCTCCCTAATATTTTATCATGTGTTCTCCTTTTGCGATTCATAACATAGAACAGTTAGTCAATTTCTTGGCTCTCAATATCGAACGATCGCAAATTCTTCCTTACTCGTAAAGCAAGTTTGATCGGCTTCATTTTCTCTATTCTTTTGCAAATGCTATTAGATGAAGTATTAGTTCTAAATCTTTAAGGAATAGGTCCATCGCATGGTTCTTAATCCATTCTTACTAAAACATATTTATGTTCTTACCTTGTGAAATTTGATCTCATATCTTTTCCAAATGTGCTATGGTTGGAACTCCTCACAGATTTCATAATCTTACACGACTAATCTCCTTTATTTGTGAATTGCATATGTTATGTCTCCTTCTGTTGTTCATTGTATAACCCGATTAGTCGCATTTCTCAGTTCTCAGTATTGTTCGATTATCACTTCTTCTTTTGTCATTATACAAGGTGTGTAATTGGCTTCATTTCTCAGTTCTTTTTCAAATAAGGTTAGATAATCATCTTTTGTTCAAAGTCTTTTTCAATTTGAACTGATTCTTGGTTCTTAATCTAGCATAATTAAATCACATTTTACGTTGTTATCATGAGTTATTAGAACTTATTATGTTTCTACATGTACTTTGTTGGGAATAAGACAATCCTTTCTTGTTTCTTAATCTTATGCGACTTGATCCCAGTTATTAGTACTTAATCTTGTACGATTTGTCACCTTTCTTGGTTCTCAATATCGTACGAGGGCAACTCCTTCCACTGTGATTAACCAAGTATAGTTGGCCTCATTTCTCCCTTATTTCTTCAAAACCATCATATTATATTTTAGTTCTTAGTCTTTTATGCATAGTTATCACTCATGGTTTTTAATTTGGCGAAATCAATTTGCATTTTAAGTTATTATCTTGAGTTACGAGATTTACTTTTATAGGACCTCCTGTTCCATTTTCTTAATCTGATATGACTCGATATACTTTGTTAGTTCTTAATCCTGTACGATTAGATCTCCTTTACTGTGTCATAATATAGTATGATTAGACCCTTTCTTTCTTCTCAATATCGTACTATTACAATTTCTTCCTTAATCATTGTGCAGGCATAATTAATAGGCCTCATTTCTCAGTTCTTTTTCTTATACGATTAGATAATCTAGTGCTTAATTATAAATCTTTAATGAATACGACCCGCTCTTGGTTCTTTTTAAATCAAATACGACTACTTCTCCTTTATTAGTTCTCAATCTTGTTTGATTGTTGTATCTCCTTCTGTGACTCACAATATATTAAGATTAGTCGACTTTCTTAGTTCTCAATATCTTACCATTACACTTCTTCCTTAGTTATTAAGCTAACATGGTTGCCTCCGTTCTCTTTCGAATGCGATTAGATCATTCATTTGATCTAAATCTTTTGTGCACAGGTCCCACACATGGTTCCCATTCGAGTCTAACTAAGTCACGTATTAGCGGCTTATCATCCGTTATTAGATATTCTTATCTTTTCAATATGTATGTCGATTAGATCACCTTTCAAGTTTCTTAAATATCTCCCTAGTATTTTATCATGTGTTCTGCTTTTGCGATTCATAACATAGAACAGTTAGTCAGTTTCTTGGGTCTCAATATCGAACGATCGCAACTTCTTCCTTACTCGTAAAGCAGGAGTTTGATCGGCTTCATTTCTCTATTCTTTTGCAAATGCTATTAGATGATGTATTAGTTCTAAATCTTTAAGGAATAGGTCCAGCGCATGGTTCTTAATCCATTCTTATTAAAACATATTTATGTTCTTATCTTGTAAAATTTGATCTCATATCTTTTCCAAATGTGCTATGATTGGAACTCCTCTCACATTTCATAATCTCACACGACTAATCTCCTTTCTTTGTGAATTGCATATGTTAGTTGAATTTAGTGTTTTTGAAGGTAACTGTGGCAATAAGGATGACTAATTTAGTTCAATGCCTCCTTCTGTTGTTCATTGTATAGCCCGATTAGTCGCATTTCTCAATTCTCAATATTGTACGATTATCACTTCTTCTTTTGTCATTATACAAGGTGTGTAATTGGCTTCATTTCTCAGTTCTTTTTCAAATAAGGTTAGATAATCATCTTTTGTTTAAAGTCTTTTTCAATTTGAACTGATTCTTGGTTCTTAATCTAGCAGCTAATTAAATCACATTTTACGTTGATATCATGAGTTATTAGAACTTATTATGTTTCTACATGTACTTTGTTGGGAACTCCTTTCTTGTTTCTTAATCTTATGCGACTTGATCCCAGTTATTAGTACTCAATCTTGTACGATTTGTCACCTTTCTTGGTTCTCAATATTGTACGAGGGCAACTCCTTCCACTGTGATTAACCAAGTATACGTGGCCTCATTTCTCCCTTATTTCTTCAAAACCATCATATTATATTTTAGATCTTAGTCTTTTATGCATAGTTATCACTCATGGTTTTTAATTTGGCGAAATCAATTCGCATTTTAAGTTATTATCTTGAGTTACGAGATTTACTTTTATAGCATCTCCTGTTCCATTTCTTAATCTGATATGACTCAATCTACTTTGTTAGTTCTTAATCCTGTACGATTAGATCTCCTTTACTGTGTCATAATATAGTACGATTAGACCCTTTCTTTTTTCTCAATATGGTACTAATACAATTTAAGAATACTTCCTTAATCATTGTGCAGGCATAATTAATAGGCCTCATTTCTCAGTTCTTTTTCTTATACGATTAGATAATCTCTTAATTATAAATCTTTAATGAATACGACCCGCTCTTGGTTCTTTTTAAATCAAATACGACTACTTCTCCTTTATTAGTTCTCAATCTTGTTTGATTGTTGTATCTCCTTCTGCGACTCACAATATATTACGATTAGTCGACTTTCTTAGTTCTCAATATCTTACCATTACACTTCTTCCTTAGTTATTAAGCTAATATGGTTGCCTCCGTTCTCTTTCGAATGCGATTAGATCATTCATTTGATCTAAATCTTTTGTGCGCAGGTCCCACACATGGTACTCAAGATAGTCTAACTAAGTCACGTATTATGGGATTATCATCCGTTATTAGATATTCTTATCTTTTCAACATATATGTCGATTAGATCACCTTTCTAATTTCTTAAATATCTCCCTAATATTTTATCATGTGTTCTCCTTTTGCGATATCATAACATAGAACAGTTAGTCAATTTCTTGGCTCTCAATATCGAACGATCGCAAATTCTTCCTTACTCGTAAAGCAAGTTTGATCGGCTTCATTTCTCTATTCTTTTGCAAATGCTATTAGATGATGTATTAGTTCTAAATCTTTAAGGAATAGGTCCAGCGCATGGTTCTTAATCCATTCTTATTAAAACATATTTATGTTCTTACCTTGTGAAATTTGATCTCATATCTTTTCCAAATGTGCTATGATTGGAACTCCTCTCACATTTCATAATCTTACACGACTAATCTCCTTTCTTTGTGAATTGCATATGTTATGTCTCCTTCTGTTGTTCATTGTATAGCCCGATTAGTCGCATTTCTCAGTTCTCAATATTGTACGATTATCACTTCTTCTTTTGTCATTATACAAGGTGTAATTGGCTTCATTTCTCAGTTCTTTTTCAAATAAGGTTAGATAATCATCTTTTGTTCAAAGTCTTTTTCAATTTGAACTGATTCTAACCAATGGTTCTTAATCTAGCATAATTAAATCACATTTTACGTTGTTATCATGAGTTATTAGAACTTATTATGTTTCTACATGTACTTTGTTGGGAATTCCTTTCTTGTTTCTTAATCTTATGCGACTTGATCCCAGTTATTAGTACTTAATCTTGTACGATTTGTCACCTTTCTTGGTTCTCAATATCGTACGAGGGCAACTCCTTCCACTGTGATTAACCAAGTATACTTGGCCTCATTTCTCCCTTATTTCTTCAAAACCATCATATTATATTTTAGTTCTTAGTCTTTTATGCATAGTTATCACTCATGGTTTTTAATTTGGCGAAATCAATTTGCATTTTAAGTTATTATCTTGAGTTACGAGATTTACTTTTATAGGACCTCCTGTTCCATTTTCTTAATCTGATATGACTCGATCTACTTTGTTAGTTCTTAATCCTGTACGATTAGATCTCCTTTACTGTTATCATAATATAGTAAGATTAGACCCTTTCTTTTTTCTCAAAAAGATAAAATGATGGTTATCGTACTATTACAATTTCTTCCTTAATCATTGTGCAGGCATAATTAATAGGCCTCATTTCTCAGTTCTTTTTCTTATACGATTAGATAATCTCTTAATTATAAATCTTTAATGAATACGACCCGCTCTTGGTTCTTTTTAAATCAAATACGACTACTTCTCCTTTATTAGTTCTCAATCTTGTTTGATTGTTGTATCTCCTTCTGCGACTCACAATATATTACGATTAGTCGACTTTCTTAGTTCTCAATATCTTACCATTACACTTCTTCCTTAGTTATTAAGCTAATATGGTTGCCTCCGTTCTCTTTCGAATGCGATTAGATCATTCATTTGATAAAATACTGTAGTCGCAGAAGGAGATACTCTTCAAACAAGATAGAGAACTAATAACGGAGAAGTTATCATCCGAGATTAGAGATTCTTATCTTATCAACATATATGTCGATAAGATCACCTTTCTAGTTTCTTATGATATCTCCCTAATATTTTATCATTTGTGTTCTCCTTTTGCGATTCATAACATAGAACAGTTAGTCAATTTCTTGGCTCTCAATATCGAACGATCGCAAATTCTTCCTTACTCGTAAAGCAAGTTTGATCGGCTTCATTTCTCTATTCTTTTGCAAATGCTATTAGATGATGTATTAGTTCTAAATATTTAAGGAATAGGTCCAGCGCATGGTTCTTAATCCATTCTTATTAAAACATATTTATGTTCTTATCTTGTGAAATTTGATCTCATATCTTTTCCAAATGTGCTAGATTGTATAAGAGACAGATGCTAGATTAAGAAGACCAAGAATCATAGCACAAATTGAATAGACTGTATAAAGAAAGGAGATTTCTGTTGTTCATTGTATAACCCGAGCTATGGGCCGAAAAATCACTAAGACATATTGTACGATTATCACTTCTTCTTTTGTCATTATACAAGGTGTGTAATTGGCTTCATTTCTCAGTTCTTTTTCAAATAAGGTTAGATAATCATCTTTTGTTTAAAGTCTCTTTTCAATTTGAACTGATTCTTGGTTCTTAATCTAGCATAATTAAATCACATTTTACGTTGTTATCATGAGTTATTAGAACTTATTATGTTTCTACATGTACTTTGTTGAGAACTTCCTTTCTTGTTTCTTAATCTTATGCGACTTGATCCCAGTTATTAGTACTCAATCTTGTACGATTTGTCACCTTTCTTAGGTTCTCAATATCGTGAGGGCAACTCCTTCCATTGATTAACCAAGTAGAGACAGCTATGGAACAAGTGTAATCGTAAGATATTGAGAACTAAGAGATAAGAACATAAATATGTAATAGCATTTGCAAAAGAATAGAGAAATAATTTGGCCAAATCAATTTGCATTTTAAGTTATTATCTTGAGTTACGAGATTTACTTTTATAAGACCTCCTGTTCTATTTTCTTAATCTGATATGACTCGATCTACTTTGTTAGTTCTTAATCTGTACGATTAGATCTCCTTTTCTTGTGTCATAATATAGTACGATTAGACCCTTTCTTTTTCTCAATATCGTACTAATTACAATTTCTTCCTTAATCATTGTGCGAGGCATAATTAATAGGCCTCATTTCTCGAGTTCTTTTTCTTATACGATTGAGATAATCTCTTAATTATAAATCTTTAATGAATACGACCCGCTCTTGGTTCTTTTTAAATCAAATACGACTACTTCTCCTTTATTAGTTCTCAATCTTGTTTGATTGTTGTATCTCCTTCTGCGACTCACAATATATTACGATTAGTCGACTTTCTTTCTCAATATCTCAGCTGATATTCAGCATTATCAGCCTAATATGGCTTCTACCTCCTTTCTGAATGCGATTAGATCATTCATTTGATCTAAATCTTTTGTCAGTCCCACATGGTTCTCAATCTAGTCTAACTAAGTCACGTATTATGGGATTATCATCCGTTATTAGATATTCTTATCTTTTCAACATGTATGTCGATTAGATCACCTTTCTAATTTCTTAAATATCTCCTAATATTTTATCATGTGTTCTCCTTTTGCGATTCATAACATAGAACAGTTAGCAATTTCTAATCTCAATATCGAACGATCGCAACTTCTTCCTTACTCGTAAAGCAAGTTTGATCGGCTTCATTTCTCTATTCTTTTGCAAATGCTATTAGATGATGTATTAGTTCTAAATCTTTAAGGAATAGGTCCATCGCATGGTTCTTAATCCATTCTTATTAAAACATATTTATGTTCTTACCTTGTGAAATTTGATCTCATATCTTTTCCAAATGTGCTATGATTGGAACTCCTCTCATTTTCATAATCTTACACGACTAATCTCCTTTCTTTGTGAATTGCATATGTTATGTCTCCTTTGTTCATTGTATAGCCCGATTAGTCATTTCTTAGTTCTCAATATTGTTCGATTATCACTTCTTCTTTTGTCATTATACAAGGTGTAATTGGCTTCATTTCGATTCTTTTTCAAATAAGGTTAGATAATCATCTTTTGTTCAAAGTCGCCAAATTAAAAACCATGAGTGATAACTGTGACTTAAGACTAAGAACTAAAATATAATTATGATGGTTTTGAAGAAATAAGGGAGAAATGAGGCCAACTATAATTCTGTCTCATCTAATGACACATCTAGATTGTAATCGTACAATATTGAGAAGAGAGAAATGTGACTAATCACCTCCTGTTCCATTTTCTTAATCGATATGACTTAATTACGCTAGATTAAGAACCAAGAATCAGATCTAGAACTAATACCTGTCTCTTATACACGATTAGACCCTTTATAAGAGCAATATCGTACTATTACAATTTCTTCCTTAATCATTGTGCAGGCATAATTAATAGGCCTCATTTCTCAGTTCTTTTTCTTATACGATTAGATAATCTCTTAATTATAAATCTTTAATGAATACGACCCGCTCTTGGTTCTTTTTAAATCAAATACGACTACTTCTCCTTTATTAGTTCTCAATCTTGTTTGATTGTTGTATCTCCTTCTGCGACTCACAATATATTACGATTAGTCGACTTTCTCAGTTCTCAATATCTTACCATTACACTTCTTCCTTAGTTATTAAGCTAATATGGTTGCCTCCTTTCTCTTTCGAATGCGATTAGATCATTCATTTGATCTAAATCTTTTGTGCACAGGTCCCACACTAATGAACAAAATTTAGTCTAATAAGTTTGTATTAGGGGCTTATCATCCGTTATTAGATATTCTTATCTTTTCAACATGTATGTCGATTAGATCACCTTTCTAGTTTCTTAAATATCTCCCTAATATTTTATCATGTGTTCTCCTTTTGCGATTCATAACATAGAACAGTTAGTCAATTTCTTGGCTCTCAATATCGAACGATCGCAAATTCTTCCTTACTCGTAAAGCAAGTTTGATCGGCTTCATTTCTCTATTCTTTTGCAAATGCTATTAGATGATGTATTAGTTCTAAATCTTTAAGGAATAGGTCCAGCGCATGGTTCTTAATCCATTCTTATTAAAACATATTTATGTTCTTATCTTGTGAAATTTGATCTCATATCTTTTCCAAATGTGCTATGATTGGAACTCCTCTCACATTTCATAATCTTACACGACCAATCTCCTTTCTTTGTGAATTGCATATGTTATGTCTCCTTCTGTTGTTCATTGTATAGCCCGATTAGTCACATTTCTCAGTTCTCAATATTGTACGATTATCACTTCTTCTTTTGTCATTATACAAGGTGTGTAATTGGCAAATTTCTCAGTTCTTTTTCAAATAACTTAGATAAGATTGAGAAAAAGAAAGGAAGTGATTTTCAAATTACAGAAAGATCTTGGTGATAAATATAGCATAATTAAATCACAGATACAATGTTATCATGAGTTAGGAGACTATTATTATGTTTCTACACTGTACTTTGATCTGGGAACTCCTTTAAGTTTCTTAATCTTATGCGACTTGATCGAGTCATATCAGAATTATATCTTGTAGATTTGTCACCTATCTTGGTTCTCAATATCGTACGAGGGCAACTCCTTCCACTGTGATTAACCAAGTATACTTGGCCTCATTTCTCCCTTATTTCTTCAAAACCATCATATTATATTTTAGTTCTTAGTCTTTTATGCATAGTTATCACTCATGGTTTTTAATTTGGCGAAATCAATTTGCATTTTAAGTTATTATCTTGAGTTACGAGATTTACTTTTATAGGACCTCCTGTTCCATTTTCTTAATCTGATATGACTCGATCTACTTTGTTAGTTCTTAATCCTGTACGATTAGATCTCCTTTACTGTGTCATAATATAGTCTGTGTACGATTAGACCCTTTCTTTTTTCTCAATATGGTACTAATACAATTTCTTCCTTAATCATTGTGTGTATAAGAGACAGGATCTAATCGTACGGGATTAAGACACTTATACGATTAGATAATCTCATAATTATAAATCTTTAATGAATACGACCCGCTCTTGGTAGATTTGTAAATCAAATACGACTACTTCTCCTTTATTAGTTCTCAATCTTGTTTGATTGTTGTATCTCCTTCTGATACTCATGTGTAAATTGCAATTAGTCGACTGTGTTCTCAGTTCTCAATATCTTACCATTCCACTTCTTCCTTAGTTATTAAGCTAATATGGTTGCCTCCTTTCTCTTTCGAATGCGATTAGATCATTCATTTGATCTAAATCTTTTGTGCACAGGTCCCACACATGGTACTCAATCCAGTCCAACTAAGTCACGTATTATGGGATTATCATCCGTTATTAGATATTCTTATCTTTTCAACATATATGTCGATTAGATCACCTTTCTAATTTCTTATAACAATATCTCCCTAATATTTTATCATGTGTTCTCCTTTTGCGATTCATAACATAGAACAGTTAGTCAATTTCTTGGCTCTCAATATCGAACGATCGCAAATTCTTCCTTACTCGTAAAGCAAGTTTGATCGGCTTCATTTCTCTATTCTTTTGCAAATGCTATTAGATGATGTATTAGTTCTAAATATTTAAGGAATAGGTCCAGCGCATGGTTCTTAATCCATTCTTATTAAAACATATTTATGTTCTTATCTTGTGAAATTTGATCTCATATCTTTTCCAAATGTGCTATGATTGGAACTCCTCTCACATTTCATAATCTAAAGGAGACAAGATAATCTCCTTTCTTTGTGAATTGCATATGTTATGTCTCCTTCTGTTGTTCATTGTATAGCCCGATTAGTCACATTTCTCAGTTCTCAATATTGTACGATTATCACTTCTTCTTTTGTCATTATACAAGGTGCGTAATTGGCTTCATTTCTCAGTTCTTTTTCAAATAAGGTTAGATATTATAATCATCTTTTGTTTAAAGTCTTTTTCAATTTGAACTGATTCTTGGTTCTTAATCTAGCATAATTAAATCACATTTTACGTTGTTATCATGAGTTATTAGAACTTATTATGTTTCTACATGTACTTTGTTGGGAATTCCTTTCTTGTTTCTTAATCTTATGCGACTTGATCCCAGTTATTAGTACTTAATCTTGTACGATTTGTCACCTTTCTGAGAAATAGCCAATTATCGTACCTTGTATAATGACCTTCCAGAAGTGATTAACGTAGTATAAGATAAGAACTCATTTCTCCCTTATTTCTTCAAAACCATCATATTATATTTTAGTTCTTAGTCTTTTATGCATAGTTATCACTCATGGTTTTTAATTTGGCGAAATCAATTTGCATTTTAAGTTATTATCTTGAGTTACGAGATTTACTTTTATAGGACCTCCTGTTCCATTTTCTTAATCTGATATGACTCGATCTACTTTGTTAGTTCTTAATCCTGTACGATTAGATCTCCTTTACTGCTAAGTAAGGAGATGTCATAATATAGTACGATTAGACCCTTTCTTTTTTCTCAATATGGTACTAATACAATTTCTTCCTTAATCATTGTGCAGGCATAATTAATAGGCCTCATTTCTCAGTTCTTTTTCTTATACGATTAGATAACCTCTTAATTATATACGACCCGCTCTTGGTTCTTTTTAAATCTAATAAGACTACTTCTCCTTTATTAGTTCTCAATCTTGTTTTATTGTATCTCCTCTTGCGACTCACAATATATTACGATTAGTCGACTTTCTTAGTTCTCAATATCTTACGATTACATTTCTTCCTTAGTTATTAAGCTAATATAGTTGCCTCCGTTCTCTTTCGAATGCGATTAGATCATTCATTTGATCTAAATCTTTTGTGCACAGGTCCCACACATGGTTCTCAATCTAGTCTAACTAAGTCACGTATTAGGGGCTTATCATCCGTTATTAGATATTCTTATCTTTTCAAAATGTATGTCGATTAGTTCACCTCTTAATTATAAACATCTTTAATGAATACGACCCGCTCATACATTTGATTATGTACACGAAAAAATTCTCTCCTCCTTCTCTCTAGTTTCTCTCACTAAAACACAGCACCTATTCTCCTCCTTTTGCCACTCGGCCATGGTCGAACCAGCTGCCCTTCAGCAATCGGTTGAAGGGCAACCAAAAACCTTTGCACAAGCTCTTTCGGGTGGACAAATCCAATGCCTTCACGCACCAAATCCAGATCTCGCCTTGAAAGTCCACAACTTAACAGGTGAACTAATCCAACGATTTTCTTCTCCCAAGATGAAGTTCAACACCTTGAGCACCATTTCGTTACACATTAACAAATAATCTAAGGCAAGCCGAACATGGAAACTCTTCGTAAAAGCTTTCACACCATTGGATTCAAAGGTCAGTTCACCATAGGATATCTTGATTACAAGCACATATTGATGAGGTTTTCATTGGAGGAGGACTTCCTACGATGTTGGCTCAAAAACACCTGGTTTGTTAATTTTAGAGAGTCTAATCACTGTCTCTTATACACAGATAGAATGTCTCTTATACAAGAATGTCCCTAAGATACCGGAGTTAACGTGTTCGGATGGGTTGCTTGGCTGTCTCTTTATTTGTTCACCGTTACCTACAGGTTGGCCATTGGCATGAAGCTAATTAAATACAGATCTAGAAGCGGGGCATCCTAACCAACCTGTAGGTAACGGTGAACAAATGAGTGAACTAAGAGCAACCCATCCGAACACGTTGGACTCCGGTATACCGGAGTAATAAGAATGGATTAAGAACCACGCGCTGGGCCTATAGAGACAGGTATAAGATTGAAACAGTACAAAGTAGATGTTCAGCAAATCAAGATTGTTTAATAGAACTTGAACCCCTTGGAGAGTGGGGCCAATTCGAATTTTGTGGAACCACCAACATCCTTGGCTGCACAATCAAGGGATGCTGAAAATCAGCCAACACCCCTTCACATTCGAATTTCAAACAATCCCTTCATGGATGATTCACTCATCTCTCATGGAACAACATCATTAGACTCATTATCTCAATTCTATTTAATGGTCTTCGTAGGTTAAAGTTAATCATTCAACAACATCAAATAAAACTCATTGCTCTAATGGAGCCAATGGTTGACAAAGCTAGAATCCTAATGTTTTCTAATAAGCTAGGTTTTGATAGCTGTGAGTGCAACTCAAATGGCAAAATTTGGCTTTTTTGGAACCGAGAGCTAGGTCTCGTCCCCACATTCAGCTCGGATCAGCTCCTCCATGTTTCCATTCCTTCCTCTCCTCAGCACCAAAGATATTTTCTAGCAGCCTTTCAACAAGTTAGTGTTGAACACCTTCTCAAGACCTGCTCAGACCACTTGCCACTTGTGCTCAAAGCCTCCAATGAGAACACCTCAGGACCAAAGCCATTTAAATTTCTTAATATGTGGACTAAACACAAAGATTTCTTGTAGGTCGTAGGCAACAATTGGCAGCTGCAATGTAATGGCTGCCCTCTATCTCCATTTTTGCTTCAAAACTCAAAAGGCTAAAAGCCGAACTCAGGAATTGGAGTCACACGGTATTTGGCAATGTCTTTGACAAGGTTAAAGAAGCCGAACAAGAGGTCAAAATCAAGGAAGAAGTACTTTTGGCACACAGAGCCAAAGTAACCAAATTGCCTTAGCTCATGCCCAGGCGGTCCATATGAGGTGCCTGGCAGAAGAGGAAGTTCCTTTTGGCAGCAAAAAGCGGGGATGAAATGGCTGAAAGAGGGTGACAAAAACTCCAAATTCTTCCACTCCACCCTCCTAGCTAAACGACAAAGATTGCGTATCTCCAAGATCAAAATTGATGGGGAATGGACTGAAAATTTGCAGCTCATTGAACGTGCAGGGGTTAACTTCTTTCAGCAGTTAGTTGTGGCTGTCTCTTATTCACATCTAGATGTGTATAAGAGACATTCCCCATCAATTTTGATCTTGGAGATACGCAATCTTTGTCGTTTAGCTAATGTGAAGGGAATGTTGGGAGATACGTTAAGAGACAGATGTTATTGTGCAGTATCCTTTCGGTGGTCCCACAAGCTTATCACTGGCCCCACATGTCCAAGGAGTTCAGGGGCTGATTTTGAGCCCGAATGTCCAGCCGTTGTTCTTTACCGGAATGTAGTAGCGTGTTCGGAACAAACCAGGTGTTTTTGAGCAACATTGGAAAAGATATGAGATCAAATTTCACAAGGTAAGAACATAAATCAAGATATTAAATGGTGCACTTTCTGTACAACCTGTGTGTTAAGAGACAGGGATTTGGTTTCTCCCTTTGTCATCCTGACGAAGATCATTTCAGCCGGCCAAGTGGCCTATGTTCAAGGGAGGGACATTGCCGATAACATTCTTCTTGTGCAAGAAATGACCAATTTCATAGATCGGAAGACGAGGGGAGGAAATTTGATCATCAAACTCGACCTCGCCAAGGCGTTTGATAGGCTTTCATGGCCTTTCCTATATGCCATTCTACACAAGATTGGATTTGCTGATAGAATTGGAATGGTGTTGTGAAACGTTTTGGAGGAATGTTGGTTTTCTGTACTCATCAATGGAGCACCCAAGGGATTCTTTAAATCCACCCTTGGGTTCGTCAAGGACATCCCTTATCACCCCTTTTATTCATATTAATGTTGGAGACATTTTCACAGGGATTAAAGGCAAAAGTTCACGAGGGTAAAATTTCAGCTTACTCACTCCCGCAACAATGCCCAACTACCTCCCACTTGGCCTTCGCAAATGATATTGTCATTTTCACAAAGGGACATCTACCAAATCCATTCGACACTTAATGAGCTTCTTAGCACGGTTTGAGAACTCCTCCGGCCAGCTCTTTAACAAGTCCAAAAGCTTCTTTTACCTATCAAAGAAGGCAGACACTGTCGCGTTCGGATGATCCAAGCCAAGGCGGGTTTCACCACAACTCCTCCCATTTAATTACTCACACTGTCTCTTATACACATCTGTAGTAGCACTTGGAGGCTAAGGAAAAGCCGATGCTATCTCTGTGTATCTCACGCCAAGTTTGGTACTTTTTCGAAACTTGGCTAGAAGTGATGATCGCACCTTCAACGACCATCTTAGACAAGCTTAGCTCATGGTGGTGGGCTGCAGCACCCTCTTCCACAATTGGGCTAATCCACAAAATCCTCCCTTGTATAATATGTTGGTTCTTATGGAAAGCTAGAACATGGCTGTGTTTGATGGGAAACACAGCCTAGATGTTCATACATCATTGATGAATATAACTCATATTTAGTGTTATTTCCTCAATCCACCCTTCACAAGAGAAAGCACACGGTGATGAATTGCTTCTCTCACGGGACATTTGCTTTCAACTCTTACAAACAAAACCTAAGAGAATCTTGGCGGTCAAATGGGAATGCCCTCCTCCGGTGCTTCAAATTAAATGTGGATGGCGCCTCTAAAGGTAATCCGGAATGGCAGCAGTGGTGGCGTCATAAGGGATCACAAGGGCCATTGTATACGGGCATTTTCAAATGGTTATTTTCAGCAAACCAGCTTGCAGCGAGGTAATGGCACTTGAAGAGGGCTCAAGCTGTGACAGTCCTGTCTCTTATACACATTGGAGGTGGCGATTGAGGGCACTGGGTCCTGAGTCAACTCTTATGGTTCATCTAGATGTGTATAAGAGACAGGACACGGACACGTTATCAAGTCTAATCAAGTTCTTTGATAGATTAGCTAATGAGGGTATTGCAAATCCAATGTATGTTGAGTACGAGCACAACACCATTCCTTGCTCTATAAAAGGTCTGGTTTGGCTAGATGCTAGGGGCTGCCCTAACCTTCGATATTGTAATAACTCATAAAATAAATAAAAGTTCTGCCCACCTTTTGGGCGTTTGATTAAAAAAAAAAAGAAAAAAGAATACGACCCGCTCTTGGTTCTTTTTAAATCAAATACGACTACTTCTCCTTTATTAGTTCTCAATCTTGTTTGATTGTTGTATCTCCTTCTGCGACTCACAATATATTTCGATTAGTCGACTTTCTTGGTTCTCAATATCTTACGATTACACTTCTTCCTTAGTTATTAAGCTAATATGGTTGCCTCCGTTCCCTTTCGAATGCAATTAGATCATTCATTTGATCTAAATCTTTTGTGCACAGGTCCCACTCATGGTTCTCAATTCAGTCTAACTAAGTCACGTATTACGAAAGAAGATCGGATTATCATCCGTTATTAGATATTCTTATCTTTTCAACATGTATGTCGATTAGATCACCTTTCTAGTTTCTTAAATATCTCTCTAATATTTTATCATGTGTTCTCCTTTTGCGATTCATAACATAGAACAGTTAGTCAATTTCTTGGCTCTCAATATCGAACGATCACAACTTCTTCCTTACTCGTAAAGCAAGTTTGATCGGCTTAATTTCTCTATTCTTTTGCAAATGCTATTAGATGAAGTATTAGTTCTAAATCTTTAAGGAATAGGTCCATCGCATGGTTCTTAATCCATTCTTATTAAAACATATTTATGTTCTTACCTTGTGAAATTTGATCTCATATCTTTTCCAAATGTGCTATGGTTGGAACTCCTCACACATTTCATAATCTTACACGACTAATCTCCTTTATTTGTGAATTGCATATGTTATGTCTCCTTCTGTTGTTCATTGTATAGCTCGATTAGTCGCATTTCTCAGTTCTCAGTATTGTACGATACGACCTGAATATCACTTCTTCTTTTGTCATTATACAAGGTGTGTAATTGGCTTCATTTCTCAGTTCTTTTTCAAATAAGGTTAGATAATCATCTTTTGTTCAAAGTCTTTTTCAATTTGAACTGATTCTTGGTTCTTAATCTAGCATAATTAAATCACATTTTACGTTGTTATCATGAGTTATTAGAACTTATTATGTTTCTACATGTACTTTGTTGGGAACTCCTTTCTTGTATCTTAATCTTATGCGACTTGATCCCAGTTATTAGTACTTAATCTTGTACGATTTGTAACCTTTATTGGTTCACAATATCGTACGAGTGCAACTCCTTCCACTGTGATTAACCAAGTATACTTGGCCTCATTTCTCACTTATTTCTTCAAAACCATCATATTACATTTTAGTTCTTATTCTTTTATGCATAGTTATCAGTCATGGTTCTTAATTTGGCAAAATCAAATTGCATTTTAAGTTCTTATCTTGATTTACGAGATTTACTTTTATAGGATCATCCTGTTCCATTTCTTAATCTGATATGACTCGATATACTTTGTTAGTTCTTAATCTGTATATTAGATCTCCTCTTATACACATCTAGATATGTATAAGAGACAGACCCTTTCTTTCTATGTTATGAATCGCACTCCAATGGGTGAACCCGCAACCTGTCAAGATATTGAGCAGGCATATTTAAGTGCCTAGATTTCTCAGTTCTAATCGACATACGATGCTGAAAAGATAAGAATTATAAATCTTTGATGAATAAGATAAGAATATCTAATAACCTAAATTTAATCCCGTAATACAATGACTAAGTCCTAGACCTGTCTCTTATACACATCTAGATGTGTATCTCCAAACAGTGATTAATATGTCTATTAATTAGTGGACTAGAGTTCTAAATAAAGACAGATACAGATCTTCCTTAGTGATTAAATAACCTGGTTGCCTAATTCATCTTTCGAATGCAATAAGAGACATTTGATCTAAGCACTTTTCTACATAACTAACACATGGTTCTCAATCTAGATCTAGATCTAACTAAGTCACGTATTACGGGATTATCATCCGTTATTAGATATTCTTATCTTTTCAACATGTATGTCGATTAGATCACCTTTCTAGTTTCTTAAATATCTCCCCAATATTTTATCATGTGTTCTGCTTTTGCGATTCATAACATAGAACAGTTAGTCAATTTCTTGGCTCTCAATATCGAACGATCGCAACTTCTTCCTTACTCGTAAAGCAAGTTTGATCGGCTTCATTTCTCTATTCTTTTGCAAATGCTATAGATGATGTATTAGTTCTAAATCTTTAACGAATAGGTCCAGCGCATGGTTCTTAATCCATTCTTATTAAAACATATTTATGTTCTTACCTTGTGAAATTTGATCTCATATCTTTTCCAATTGTGCTATGATCGGAACTCCTCTCACATTTCATAATCTAACACGTCTAATCTCCTTTCTTTGTTCTGTAAATTGCATATGTTATGTCTCCTTCTGTTGTTCATTGTATAGCCCGATTAGTCGCATTTTTTAGTTCTCAATATTGTACGATTATCACTTCTTCCTTTGTTATTATACAGGGTGTGTAATTGGCTTCATTTCTCAGTTCTTTTTCAAATAAGGTTAGATAACCATCTTTTGTTCCAAGTCTTTTCCAATTTTCACTAATTCTTGGTTCTTAATCTAGCATAATTAAATCACATTTTACATTGTTATCATGAGTTATTAAAACTTATTATGTTTCTTTATGTACTTTGTTGAGAACTCCTTTCTTGTTTCTTAATCTTATGCGACTTGATCCCAGTTATTAGTATTGGAGTGACACAGTCGAGATTTGCTTTTATATGAACTCTAGTTCAATTTTTTAATCTGTTATGACTCGATCGACTTTGTTAGTTCTTAATCCTGTACGATTAGATCTCCTTTACTGTGTCATAGTATAGTACGATTAGACCCTTTCTTTCTTCTCAATATCGTACTATTACAATTTCTTCCTTAATCATTGTGCAGGCATAATTTAAGGCCTCATTTCTCTGTTCTTTTTTTTATACGATTAGATAATCTCTTAATTATAGAAGAGAATCGTTGAATACGCTCTTGGTTCTTTTTAAATCTAATACGACTACTTCTCCTTTATTTGTTCTCAATCTTGTTTGATTGTTGTATCTCCTTCTGCGACTCACAATATATTACGATTAGTCGACTTTATTAGTTCTCAATATCTTACGATTACACTTCTTCCTTAGTTATTAAGCTAATATAGTTGCCTCCGTTCTCTTTCAAATGCGATTAGATCATTCATTTGATCTAAATCTTTTGTGCACAGGTCCCACCTGACATGGTTCTCAATCCAGTCTAACTAAGTCACGTATTACGGGATTATCCTCCGTTATTAGATATTTTTATCTTTTCAACATGTATATCGATTAGATCACCTTTCTAGTTTCTTAATTATCTCCTTAATATTTTATCATGTGTTCTTCTTTTGCAATTCATAACATAGAACAGTTACCTTACTAGTAAAGCAAGTTTGATCGGCTTCATTTCTCTATTCTTTTGCAAATGTTGGTTCTTTTTAATTCTAATACGACTACTGCTCCTTTATTAGTTCTCAATCTTGTTTGATTGTATCACCTTTTGCGAGTCACAAAATATTACGATTAGTCGACTTTCTTAGTTCTCAATATCTTACGATTACACTTCTTCCTTAGTTATTAAGCTAATATAGTTGCCTCCGTTCTCTTTCGAATGCGATTAGATCATTCATTTGATCTAAATCTTTTGTGCATAGGTCCCACAAATGGTTCTCAACCTAGTCTAACTAAGCCACTATTAGGCGCTTATCATCCGTTATTAAATATTCTTATCTTTTCAACATTTATGTCTATTAGATCACCTTTCTAGTTTCTGAATTATCTCCCTCATATTTTATCTTGTGTCGTTCTCCTTTTGCGATTCATAACATAGAACAGCTAGTCAATATCTTGGCTCTCAATATCGATGGATCGCAACTTCTTCCTTACTCGTAAAGCAAGCTTGATCGGCCTCATTTCTCTATTCTTTTGCAAATGCTATTAGATGATGTATTAGTTCTAAATCTTCAAGGAATAGGTCCAGCGCATGGTTCTTAATCCATTCTTATTAAAACATATTTATGTTCTTACCACATGAATTTTGATCTCATATCTTTTCCAAATGTGCTATGTTTGGAACTCCTCGCATATATCATAATCTTTCACGACCAATCTCCTTTCTTTGTTCTGGGAATTGCATATGTTATGTCTCCTTTTGTTGTTCATTGTATAGCTCGATTATTCGCATTTCTTAGTTCTCAATATTGTACGATTATCACTTCTTCCTTTGTCATTATACAAGGTGTAATTGGCTTCATTTCTCAGTTATTTTTCAAATAAGGTTAGATAATCATCTTTTGTTCAAAGTCTTTTTCAATTTGAACTGATTCTTGGTTCTTAATCTAGCATAATTAAATCAGATTTTACGTTGTTATCATGAGTTATTAGAACTTATTATGTTTCTAGATGTACTTATAAGAGTACGATATTGATGATTTCTTAAGGTAGGACATATCCCAGTTATTACTATTTAATCTTGAACTATATCAAGAATCCTTAAAGATTAGTTCTTGAATATCGTCTCTTAGTATAACTCCTTCCACTGTGATTAAGCACGTATACTTGGCCTCATTTCTCACTTATTTCTTCGTAACCATCATATTAATAATTTAGTTCTTGTTCTTTTATGCATAGTTATCACTCATGGTTATTAATTTGGCCAAATCAAATCGTACTTTAAGTTCTTATCTTGAGTTACTAGATTTTACTTTTATATGAACTCTTATACACATATGAGCGGGGCTTAATCTGCTAGTGACTCGATTTATAATTGTTAGTTCTTAATCCTGTACGATTAGATCTACTTTACTGTCTCATAATATAGTACGATTAGACCCTTTCTTTCTTCTCAATATCGTACTATTACAATTTCTTTCTGAATCATTGTCCAGGCATAATTAATAGTCCTCATTTCTCAGTTCTTTTTCTTACACGATTAGATAATCTCTTAATTATAAATCTTTAATGAAAAAGAACCCGCTCTTTATACTTTCTAAATCTGTATACAGACTACATTCTCCTTGTAATTAAGAGTTATCAGCTGGTCCAGTCCTATGAAATGGTCGAACCATGAGAGATGCTTATGCATAAAAGTAGCATATGTGCTGTCTCTTATACACATCTAGATGTGTATAAGAGACAGGTTAGTCTAACTAAGTCACGTATTAGGGGCTTATCATCCGTTATTAAATATTCTTATTTTTCATGTGTATGTCGATGATCACCTGTCTAGTTTCTTAATTAAGAAACTAATATTTTATCATGTGTCGTACGATTTGCGATTCATAACGTAGAACAGTTCGTACAGTTTATTGGCTTTCAATATCTAATCGTACAACATTCTTCCTTACTCGTAGAGGAAGTTGATCGGCTTCATTTCTCTATTCTTTTGCAGAACTATGAAAGGGATGTCTTAGGTAAAACAATAGGTCCAGCGCATGGTTCTTAATCCATTCTTATTAAAACATATTTATGTTCTTACCTTGTGAAATTTGATCTCATATCTTTTCCAAATGTGCTATGATTGGAACTCCTCTCACATTTCATAATCTTACACGACTAATCTATAAGAGACAGATATCTAATATTGGAATGATGTTATGTCTCCTTTTGTTGTTCATTGTATAGCTCGATAAGTCGCATTTCTCTGAAATGAGGCCTATTGATTATGTCCTGCACAATGATTAATTGGCTTCATTGTAGAGTTCTTTTTCAAATAAGGTTAGATAATCATCTTTTGTTCAAAGTCTTTTTCAATTTGAACTGATTCTTGGTTCTTAATCTAGCATAATTAAATCACATTTTACGTTGTTATCATGAGTTAAAGAACTTATAATGTTTCTCTACATGTACTTTGTTGAGAACTCCTTCCTTGTTTCTTAATCTTATACGACTTGATCCCAGTTATTAGTATAAGATCTTGTACATATAGTGACCCTGTATTGAGTTCTCAATAAAGAAAGAGTACTAATCCTACTATATGATGAAGCACGTATACTTGGCCTCATTTCTCACTTATTTCTTCAAAACCATCATATTATAATTTAGTTCTTATTCTTTTATGCATAGTTATAACTCATGGTTCTTAATTTGGCCAAATCAAATCGTATTTTAAGTTCTTATCTTGAGTTACGAGATAATTGATTTACTTTTATAAGAACTCCTGTTCTATTTTTCTTAATCTGATATGACTCGATCTACTTTGTTAGTTCTTAATCCTGTACGATTAGATCTCCTTTACTGTGTCATAATATAGTACGATTAGACCCTTTCTTTCTTCTCAATATCGTACTATTACAATTTCTTTCTTAATCATTGTGCAGGCATAATTAATAGGCCTCATTTCTCAGTTCTTTTTCTTATACGATTAGATAATCTCTTAATTATAAATCTTTAATGAATACGCCCTTGGTTCTTTTTAAATCTAATACGACTACTTCTCCTTTATTAGTTCTGAATCTTGTTTGATTGTATCTCCTTTTGCGACTCACAATATATTACGATTAGTCGACTTTCTTAGTTCTCAATATCTTACGATTACACTTCTTCCTTAGTTATTAAGCTAATATAGTTGCCTCCGTTCTCTTTCGAATGCGATTAGATCATTCATTTGATCTAAAATCTTTTGTGCACAGGTCCCAATATAATGTGTTCTCAATCTAGTCTAATTAAGTGCACGTATTAGGGGCTTATCATCCGTTATTAGATATTCTTATTTTTCAACATGTATGTCGATTAGATCACCTTTCTAGTTTCATAATTATCTCCCTAATATTTAATAATGTGAATGTGACTAGCTAATTCGTAACTTATTAAGCTAGAGGGAGACCATGTTGGCTGTCAATATATATGGATCGCAACTTCTTCCTTACTCGTAAAGCTAGTTTGATTGGCCTCATTTCTCTATTCTTTTGCAATTGCTATTAGATGATGTATTAGATCTTCAAGGAATAGGTCCAGCGCAAGGTTCTTAATCTATTCTTATTAAAACATATTTATGTTCTTACCTAGTGAAATTTGTATCTCAGGACCTACACAATGAAGATGTGAAAGGAATTATCTCACATTTCACAATCTTACACTAGAAATCTCCTTTCTGCTGTTCTATGAATTGCATATGTTATGTCTCCTTTTGTTGTTCATTGTGTAGCTCGATTGATATAGTCGCATTTCTTAGTTCTCAATATTGTACTATTATCACTTCTTCCTTTGTCATTATACAAGGTGTAATTGATTCATTTCTCAGTTCAGATTTCAAATAAGGTTAGATAATCATCTTTTGTTCAAAGTCTTTTTCAATTTGAACTGATTCTTGGTTCTTAATCTAGCATAATTAAATCACATTTTACGTTGTTATCATGAGTTATTAGAACTTATTATGTTTCTACATGAACTTTGTCGAGAACTCCTTTCCTGTTTCTTAATCTTATACAACTTGATCCCAGTTATTAGTGTTTAATCTTGTCCTATTTGTCCCCTTGCTTAGTTCTCAATATCGCATTTAGTACAACTCTTCCACTTGTGATTAAGCACGTCTAGATGGTGTCATTTCTCACAGATTCGTACAATATTGAGATATTATATTTTAGTTCTTATTCTTTTATGCATAGTTATCACTCATGGTTCTTAATTTGGCCAAATCAAATACCATTTTAAGTTCTTATCTTGAGTTACGAGATTTATTTTTATAGGAACTAATGTTCCATTTTTCTTAATCTAATATGACTCGATCTACTTTGTTAGTTCTTAATGTTGTACGATTAGATCTCCTTTACAAAAATATAATAATATAGTACGATTAGACCCTTTCTTTCTTCTCAATATCGTACTATTACAATTTCTTCCTTAATCATTGTGCAGGCATAATTAATAGGCCTCATTTCTCAATTCTTTTTCTTATACGATTAGATAATCTCTTAATTATAAATCTTTAATGAATAGGACCTGCTCTTGGTTCTTTTTAAATCAAATACGACTACTTCTCCTTTATTAGTTCTCAATCTTGTTTGATTGTTGTATCTCCTTTTGCGACTCACAATATATTACGATTAGTCGACTTTCTTAGTTCTCAATATCTTACGATTACACTTCTTCCTTAGTTATTAAGCTAATATGGTTGCCTCCGTTCTCTTTCGAATGCGATTAGATCATTCATTTGATCTAAATCTTCTTGTGCACAGGTCCCACACATGGTTGAGATCTAGTCTAACTAAGTCACGTATTACGGGATTATCATCCGTTATTAGATATTCTTATCTTTTCAACATGTATGTCGATTAGATCACCTTTCTAGTTTCTTAAATATCTCCCTAATATTTTATCATGTGTTCTCCTTTTGTGATTCATAACATAGAATAGTTAGTCAATTTCTTGGCTCTCAATATCGAACGATCGCAACTTCTTCCTTACTCGTAAAGCAAGTTTGATCGGCTTCATTTCTCTATTCTTTTGCAAATGCTATTAGATGATGTATTAGGAATAGGTCCAGCGCATGGTTCATAAAGAATTCTTAAAAGTACAATATTGAGTCTCTTATACACATCTAGATGTGTATAAGATACAGATCAAGATGTGAATCCAAGACATCAAGATCGTAGCTAAGATTAAAGGTACTAATCTGGGATCAAGTCGCATGAGATTAAGAAACAAGTTATGTCTCCTTCTGTTGTTCATTGTCATAGCTCGATTAGTCGAATTTCTTAGTTCTCAATATTGTACGATTATCACTTCTTCCTTTGTCATTATACAAGGTGTGTAATTGGCTTCATTTCTCAGTTCTTTTTCATATAAGGTTAGATAATCATCTTTTGTTCAAAGTCTATATAGACAGATGCAATCGCATTCGAAAGAGAACGGATGGCAACCAAGAAGTGCTTTACAACAATCAAGAAGTTGATCGACAGATATTGATGTAGTCTTTAAAGTTAGGAAGATCGAGAATAAGATTGTTTCTTAATCTTACAAGACTTGATACTAAGTTATGTTATGGTAAATCTTGTACGATTTGTCCCCTTTCTTAGTTCTCAATATCGTACGAGTTCAACTCCTTCCACTGTGATTAAGCACTTATACTTGGCCTCATTTCTCACTTATTTCTTCAAAACCATCATATATATTGTAGTAATTATTCTTTTATGCAAAGTTATCACCCATGGTTCATAATTTGGCCAAATCTAATCACATTTTGAGTTCTTTTCTTGAGTTTCGAGATTTGATTTTATAAGAACTCCAGTTCAATTTCTTAATCTGTTATGACTCGATCTACTTTGTTAGTTCTTAATCCTGTAAGATTAGATCTCCTTTACTGTGCGCTGGACCTATTCCTTGATTAGACCCTTTCTTTCTTATCAACATCTAGATGTGTATAAGAGACAGGAACAAAGAGAGGAGATAAGTCGTGTAAGATTGTGAAATGTGAGAGAAGTTCACGGACTCTCTCACCTAATCTCTTAATTATAAATCTTTAATGAATACGACCCGCTCCTGTCTGTATAAGAACAGATCTTGGTTCTTTAGCCAAATACGACTACTTCTCCTTTATTTGTTCTCAATCTTGTTTGATTGTTGTATCTCCTTCTGCAACTCACAATATATTACGATTAGTCGACTTTCTTAGTTCTCAATATCTTACGATTACACTTCTTCCTTAGTTATTAAGCTAATATGGTTGCTCCGTTCTAATACGTGAATGCGATTAGATCATTCATTTGATCTAAATCTTTTGTGCACAGGTCCCACACATGGTTCTCAATCCAGTCTAACTAAGTTACGTATTACGGGATTATCATCCGTTATTAGATATTCTTATCTTTTCAACATGTATATCGATTAGATCACCTTTCTAGTTTCTTAATTATCTCCCTAATATTTTATCATGTGTTCTTCTTTTGCAATTCATAAAATAGAACAGTTAGTCAATTTCTTGGCTCTCAATATCGAACGATCACAACTTCTTCCTTACTCGTAAAGCAAGTTTGATATACACATCTCTACAAGATTGCAAATGTTCAAATTTCACTAGGTAAGAACATAAATATGCTGAAAAATAAGAATCTTTCTTGCCTTACGAGTAATGATTTATGCATGTTATGGTAAGGATATTACGATTAGTCGACTTTCTTAGTTCTCAATATCTTACGATTACACTTCTTCCTTAGTTATTAAGCTAATATAGTTGCCTCTTCTCTTTTCGAATGCGATTAGATCATTCATATTGAGAACTAAGAAATGTGTATAAGAGACAAAAAGACTTTGAACAAAAGACTGATTATCTAATCGACTTATTTGAAGTAGATCATCCGTGAATCCAATATTCTTATCTTTTCAACATTTATGTCTATTAGATCACCTTTCTAGTTTCTGAATTATGGATCTATATTTTATCTTGTGTCGTTCTCCTTTTGCGATTCATAACATAGAACTGTCTCTTATAGTCAATATCTTGGCTCTCAATATCGATGGATCGCAACTTCTTCCTTACTCGTAAAGCAAGCTTGATCGGCCTCATTTCTCTATTCTTTTGCAAATGCTATTAGATGATGTATTAGTTCTAAATCTTCAAGGAATAGGTCCAGCTCGTGGTTCTTAATCCATTCTTGTTAAAACATATTTATGTTCTTACCTTGTGAATTTTGATCTCATATCTTTTCCAAATGTGCTATGTTTGGAACTCCTCGCATATATCATAATCTTTCACGACCAATCTCCTTTCTTTGTTCTGGGAATTGCATATGTTATGTCTCCTTTTGTTGTTCACTATTGTATAGCTCGATTATTCGCATTTCTCAGTTCTCAATATTGTACGATTATCACTTCTTCCATTGTCATTGTACAAGGTGTAATTGGCTTCATTTCTCAGTTCTTTTTCAAATAAGGTTAGATAATCATATTTTGTTCAAAGTCTTTTTCAACTTGAACTGATTCTTGGTTCTTAATCTAGCATAATTAAATCACATTTTACGTTGTTATCATGAGTTATTAGAACTTATTATGTTTCTCTACATGTACTTTGTCGAGAACTCCTTCCTTGTTTCTTAATCTTATACGACTTGATCCCAGTTATTAGTATTTAATCTTGTGCGATTAGTCCCCTTTTTTAGTTCTCAATATCGTACGAGTACAACTGCTTCCACTGTAATGGACCACGTATACTTGGCCTCATTTCTCACTTATTTCTTCAAACCCGTCATATTAATAATTTAGTTCTTATTCTTTTATGCATAGTTATCACTCATGGTTCTTAATTTGTCCAAATCAAATCGTATTTTTAAGTTATTGTCTTGAGTTACGAGATTTACTTTTATAAGAACTCCTATTCTGTTTCTCAATTTGCTATGACTCGATTTACTTTGTTAGTTCTTAATGCTGTACGATTAGATCTCCTTTACTGTGTCATAATATAGTACGATTAGACCCTTTCTTTCTTTTCAGTAATCAAGACAATTACTTAAAATACGATAGTCATTGTGCAGGCATAATTAATAGGCCTCATTTCTCAGTTCTTTTACTTGTAAGATTAGATAATCTCTGAATTATAAATCTTTAATGAATACGCCCGCTCTTGGTTCTTTTTAAATCTAATACGACTATTTCTCCTTTATTAGTTCTCAATCTTGTTTGATTGTATCCCCTTTTGCGACTCACAATATATTACGACTAGTCGACTTTCTCAGTTCTCAATATCTTACCATTACACTTCCTTAGTTATTAAGCTAATATGGTTGCCTCCTTTCTCTTTCGAATGCTATTAGATCATTCATTTGATCTAAATCTTTTGTGCAGGTCCCACACGTGGATCTCAATCTAGTCTAACTAAGTCACGTATTAGGGGCTTATCATCCGTTATTAGATATTCTTATCTTTTCAACATTTATGTCGAATAGGTCACCTTTCTAGTTTCTTAATTATCTCCCTAATATTTTATCATGTGCTGTTCTCGGTTTGCGATTCATAACATAGAAAAGCTAGTCAATTTCTTGGCTCTAAATATCGATGTATCGCAACTTCTTCCTTACTCGTAAAGCTAGTTTGATTGGCCTCATTTCTCTATTCTTTTGCAATTGCTATTAGATGATGTATTAGATCTTCAAGGAATAGGTCCAGCGCAAGGTTCTTAATCCATTCTTATTAAAACATATTTATGTTCTTACCTAGTGAAATTTGATCTCATCTTTTCCAAATGTGCTATGATTGGAACTTCTCTCACATTTCACAATCTTACACGACTTATCTCCTCTCTTTGTTCTGTGAATTGCATATGTTATGTCTCCTTTTGTTGTTCATTGATGTAGCTCGATTAGTCGCATTTCTTAGTTCTCAATATTGTACTATTATCACTTCTTCCTTTGTCATTATAAAAGGTGTAATTGGCATCATTTTCTCAGTTCTTTTTCAAATAAGGTTAGATTATGTTTTGTTCAAAGTCTTTTTCAATTTGAACTGATTCTTGGTTCTTAATCTAGCATAATTAAATCACATTTTACGTTGTTATCATGAGTTATTAGAACTTATTATGTTTCTACATGAACTTTGTCGAGAACTCCTTTCTGTTTCTTAATCTTATACAACTTGATCCCAGTTATTAGTGTTTAATCTTGTCCTATTTGTCCCCTTTCTTAGTTCTCAGTATCGTACGAGTACAACTGCTTCCACTGTGATGGACCACGTATACTTGGCCTCATTTCTCGCTTATGTATTCAAAACCATCATATTATATTTTAGTTCTTATTCTTTTATACATACTTATCACTCAAGGTTCTTAATTTGGTGAAATCAAATAGCATTTTAAGTTCTTATTATCTTGAGTTACGAGATTTATTTTTATAGGAACTCCTGTTCCATTTTTCTTAATCTGATATGACTCGATCTACTTTGTTAGTTCTTAATGTTGTACGATTAGATCTCTTTTACTGTGTCATAATATAGTACGATTAGACCCTTTCTTTCTTCTCAATATCGTACTATTACAATTTCTTTCTGTCTCTTATACACATCTAGATTAATAGTCCTCATTTAAACATCTAGATGTTTCTAACAAGGATTAGATAAAGAAACAATTATAAGGAGTTTAATGAATACGCCCCACTCTTGGTTCTTTTTAAGATCTAATACGACTACTAAGATCCTTTATTAGTTCTCAATCTTGTTTCATTGTATCTCCTTTTGAGACTCACAAAATATTACGATTAGTCGACTTTCTTAGTTTTCAATATCTTACGATTACACTTCTTCCTTAGTTATTAAGCTAATATAGTTGCCTCCGTTCTCTTTCTAATGCGATTAGATCATTCATTTGATCTAAATCTTTTGTGCACAGGTCCCACACATGGTTCTCAATCTAGTCTAACTAAGTCACGTAATAGGGGCTTATCATCCGTTATTAGATATTCTTGTCTTTTCAACATGTATGTCGATTAGATCACATTTCTAGTTTCTTAATTATCTCCCTAATATTTTATCATGTGTTGTTCTCCGTTTGCGATTCATAACGTAGAACAGCTAGTCAAATTCTTGGCTCTCAATATCGATGGATCGCAACTTCTTCCTTACTCGTAAAGCTAGTTTGATTGGCCTCATTTCTCTATTCTTTTGCAAATGCTATTAGATGATGTATTAGTTCTAAATCTTCAAGGAATAGGTCCAGCGTGTGGTTCTTAATCCATTCTTATTAAAACATATTTATGTTCTTACATTGTGAAATTTGATCTCATATCTTTTCCAAATGTGCTATGATTGGAACTCCTCTCGTATTTAATAATCTTTCACGACTAATCTCCATTCTTTGTTCTGTGAATTGCATATGTTCTGTCTCCTTACAAGTTTGTTGTTAATTGTATAGCTCGATTAGTCGCATTTTCTTAGTTCTCAACATCTTAACATTACACTTCTTCCTTAGTTATTAAGCTAATAGGTTGCCTCCGTTCTCTTTCGAATGCGATTAGATCATTCATTTGATCTAAATCTTTTGTGCACAGGTCCCACAGATGTGTATAAGAGACAGCTGGACCTAACTTAAAGATTTAGAACTAATATCATCATCTAATAGACATCTAGCAAAAGAATAGAGAAAGAAGCCGATCATCTTTCTAGAGAGCCAAGAATTTGACTAGCTGTTCTACGTTATGTTCTGCTTTTGCGATTCATAACATAGAACAGTTAGTCAATTTCTTGGCTCTCAATATCGAACGATCGCAACTTCTTCCTTACTCGTAAAGCAAGTTTGATCGGCTTCATTTCTCTATTCTTTTGCAAATGCTATTAGATGATGTATTAGTTCTAAATCTTTTAGGAATAGGTCCAGCACATGGTTCTTAATCCATTCTTATTATTTAAAACATATTTATGTTCTTACCTTGTGAAATTTGGTCTCATATCTTTTCCAAATGAGCTATGATTGGAACTCCTCTCACATTTCATAATCTTACACGACTAATCTCCTTTCTTTGTTCTGTGAATTGCATTTGTTGTGTCTCCTTCTGTTGTTCATTGTATAGCCCGATTAGTCACATTTCTTAGTTCTCAATATTGTACGATTATCAATTCTTCCTTAGTTATTAAGCTAATATAGTTGCCTCCGTTCTCTTTCGAATGCGATTAGATCATTCATTTGATCTAAATCTTTTGTGCATGCGCTGGACCCTGTCTCACATATACGTCTAACTAAGTCACGTATTAGCGGCTTATCATCCGTTATTAGATATTCTTATCTTTTCAATATGTATGTCGATTAGATCACCTTTTAAGTTTCTTAAATATCTCCCTAGTATTTTATCATGTGTTCTGCTTTTGCGATTCATAACATAGAACAGTTAGTCAATTTCTTGGCTCTCAATAAATCGAACGATCGCAACTTCTTCCTTACTCGTAAAGCAAGTTTGATCGGCTTCATTTCTCTATTCTTTCGCAAATGCTATTAGATGATGTATTAGTTCTAAATCTTTAAGGAATAGGTCCAGCGCATGGTTCTTAATCCATTCTTATTAAAACATATTTATGTTCTTACCTTGTGAAATTTGATCTCATATCTTTTCCAAATGTGCTATGATTGGAACTCCTCTCACATTTCATAATCTTACACGACTAATCTCCTTTCTTTGTTCTGTGAATTGCATATGTTGTGTCTCCTTCTGTTGTTCATTGTATAGCCCGATTAGTCGCATTTCTTAGTTCTCAATATTGTACGATTATCAATTCTTCCTTAGTTATTAAGCTAATATAGTTGCCTCCGTTCTCTTTTGAATGCGATTAGATCATTCATTTGATCTAAATCTTTTGTGCACAGGTCCCACACATGGTTCTCATTCGAGTCTAACTAAGTCACGTATTAGGGGCTTATGGAAGTTCATTCGTTATTAGATATTCTTATCTTTTCAACATGTATGTCGATTAGATCACCTTTCTAGTTTCATAAATATCGCCCTAATATTTTATCATGTGTTCTCCTTTTGCGATTCATAACATAGAACAGTTAGTCAATTTCTTGGCTCTCAATATCAAACGATCGTAACTTCTTCCTTACTCGTAAAGCAAGTTTGGTCGGCTTCATTTCTCTATTCTTTTGCAAATGCTATTGGATGGTATTAGTTCTAAATCTTTAAGGAATAGGTCCAGCGCATGGTTCATAATCCATTCTTATATAAACATATTTATGTTCTTACCTTGTGAAATTTGATCTCATATCTTTTCCAAATGTGCTATGATTGGAACTCCTCTCACATTTCATAATCTTACACGACTAATCTCCTTTCTTTGTTCTATGAATTGCATATGTTATGTCTCCTTCTGTTGTTCATTGTATAGCCCGATTATTCGAATTTCTCAGTGCTCAATATCGTACGATTATCACTTCCTTCCTTTGTCATTATACAAGGTGTGTAATTGGCTTCATTTCTCAGTTCTTTTTCAAATAAGGTTAGATAATCATCTTTTGTTCAAAGTCTTTTTCAATTTGTACTGATTCTTGGTTCTTTATCTAGCATAATTAAATCACATTTTACGTTGTTATCATGAGTTATTAGAACTTATTATGTTTCGACACGTACTTTGTTGAGAACTCCTTTCTTGTTTCTCAATCTTATGCGACTTGATCCCAGTTATTAGTATTTAATCTTGTACGATTTGTCCCCTTTCTTAGTTCTCAATATCGTACGAGTGCAACTCCTTCCACTGTGATTAACCAATTGTACTTGGCCTCATTTCTCGCTTATGTATTCAAAACCATCATATTATATTTTAGTTCTTATTCTTTTATACATACTTATCACTCAAGGTTCTTAATTTGGTGAAATCAAATAGCATTTTAAGTTCTTATCTTGAGTTACGAGATTTATTTTTATAGGAACTCCTGTTCCATTTTTCTTAATCTGATATGACTCGATCTACTTTGTTAGTTCTTAATGTTGTACGATTAGATCTCTTTTACTGTGTCATAATATAGTACGATTAGACCCTTTCTTTCTTCTCAATATCGTACTATTACAATTTCTTTCTGAATCATTGTGCAGGCATAATTAATAGTCCTCATTTCTCAATTCTTTTTCTTACACGATTAGATAATCTCTTAATTATAAATCTTTAATGAATACGCCCCACTCTTGGTTCTTTTTAAATCTAATACGACTACTTCTCCTTTATTAGTTCTCAATCTTGTTTGATTGTATCTCCTTTTGCGACTCACAAAATATTACGATTAGTCGACTTTCTTAGTTCTCAATATCTTACGATTACACTTCTTCCTTAGTTATTAAGCTAATATAGTTGCCTCCGTTCTCTTTCTAATGCGATTAGATCATTCATTTGATCTAAATCTTTTGTGCACAGGTCCCACACATGGTTCTCAATCTAGTCTAACTAAGTCTTCTAGAACGTAATAGGGGCTTATCATCCGTTATTAGATATTCTTGTCTTTTCAACATGTATGTCGATTAGATCACATTTCTAGTTTCTTAATTATCTCCCTAATATTTTATCATGTGTTGTTCTCCGTTTGCGATTCATAACGTAGAACAGCTAGTCAAATTCTTGGCTCTCAATATCGATGGATCGCAACTTCTTCCTTACTCGTAAAGCTAGTTTGATTGGCCTCATTTCTCTATTCTTTTGCAAATGCTATTAGATGATGTATTAGTTCTAAATCTTCAAGGAATAGGTCCAGCGCGTGGTTCTTAATCCATTCTTATTAAAACATATTTATGTTCTTACATTGTGAAATTTGATCTCATATCTTTTCCAAATGTGCTATGATTGGAACTCCTCTCGTATTTAATAATCTTTCACGACTAATCTCCATTCTTTGTTCTGTGAATTGCATATGTTCTGTCTCCTTTTGTTGTTAATTGTATAGCTCGATTAGTCGCATTTTCTTAGTTCTGCACAACATCTTAACATTACACTTCTTCCTTAGTTATTAAGCTAATAGGTTGCCTTCGTTCTCTTTCGAATGCGATTAGATCATTCATTTGATCTAAATCTTTTGTGCACAGGTCCCACACATGGTTCTCAATCCAGTCTAACTAAGTCACGTATTACGGGATTATCATCCGTTATTAGATATTCTTATCTTTTCAAATGTATGTCGATTAGATCACCTTTCTAGTTTCTTAAATATCTCCCTAGTATTTTATCATGTGTTCTGCTTTTGCGATTCATAACATAGAACAGTTAGTCAATTTCTTGGCTCTCAATATCGAACGATCGCAACTTCTTCCTTACTCGTAAAGCAAGTTTGATCGGCTTCATTTCTCTATTCTTTTGCAAATGCTATTAGATGATGTATTAGTTCTAAATCTTTAAGGAATAGGTCCAGCACATGGTTCTTAATCCATTCTTATTAAAACATATTTATGTTCTTACCTTGTGAAATTTGGTCTCATATACTTTTCCAAATGAGCTATGATTGGAACTCCTCTCACATTTCATAATCTTACACGACTAATCTCCTTTCTTTGTTCTATGAATTGCATATGTTATGTCTCCTTCTGTTGTTCATTGTATAGTTCGATTATTCGAATTTCTCAGTGCTCAATATCGTACGATTATCACTTCTTCCTTTGTCATTATACAAGGTGTGTAATTGGCTTCATTTCTCAGTTCTTTTTCAAATAAGGTTAGACAATCATCTTTTGTTCAAAGTCTTTTTCAATTTGAACTGATTCTTGGTTCTTTATCTAGCATAATTAAATCACATTTTACGTTGTTATCATGAGTTATTAGAACTTATTATGTTTCGACACGTACTTTGTTGAGAACTCCTTTCTTGTTTCTCAATCTTATGCGACTTGATCCCAATTATTAGTATTTAATCTTGTACGATTTGTCCCCTTTCTTAGTTCTCAATATCGTCTAGAT
Organism: Cinchona pubescens; assembly: GCA_025175665.1. Lineage (NCBI taxonomy): Eukaryota > Viridiplantae > Streptophyta > Magnoliopsida > Gentianales > Rubiaceae > Cinchona > Cinchona pubescens. Next base: position 195,355 of record JANKKI010000484.1, read on the forward strand.
GTGTACTCCTTCCACTGTGATTAACCAATTGTACTTGGCCTCATTTCTCGCTTATGTATTCAAAACCATCATATTATATTTTAGTTCTTATTCTTTTATACATACTTATCACTCAAGGTTCTTAATTTGGTGAAATCAAATAGCATTTTAAGTTCTTATCTTGAGTTACGAGATTTATTTTTATAGGAACTCCTGTTCCATTTTTCTTAATCTGATATGACTCGATCTACTTTGTTAGTTCTTAATGTTGTACGATTAGATCTCTTTTACTGTGTCATAATATAGTACGATTAGACCCTTTCTTTCTTCTCAATATCGTACTATTACAATTTCTTTCTGAATCATTGTGCAGGCATAATTAATAGTCCTCATTTCTCAATTCTTTTTCTTACACGATTAGATAATCTCTTAATTATAAATCTTTAATGAATACGCCCCACTCTTGGTTCTTTTTAAATCTAATACGACTACTTCTCCTTTATTAGTTCTCAATCTTGTTTGATTGTATCTCCTTTTGCGACTCACAAAATATTACGATAGTAGTCGACTTTCTTAGTTCTCAATATCTTACGATTACACTTCTTCCTTAGTTATTAAGCTAATATAGTTGCCTCCGTTCTCTTTCTAATGCGATTAGATCATTCATTTGATCTAAATCTTTTGTGCACAGGTCCCACACATGGTTCTCAATCTAGTCTAACTAAGTCACGTATTAGGGGCTTATCATCCGTTATTAGATATTCTTGTCTTTTCAACATGTATGTCGATTAGATCACATTTCTAGTTTCTTAATTATCTCCCTAATATTTTATCATGTGTTGTTCTCCGTTTGCGATTCATAACGTAGAACAGCTAGTCAAATTCTTGGCTCTCAATATCGATGGATCGCAACTAATTCCATACTCATAAAGCTAATTTGATTGGCCTCATTTCTCTATTCTTTTGCAAATGCTATTAGATGATGTATTAGTTCTAAATCTTCAAGGAATAGGTCCAGCGTGTGGTTCTTAATCCATTCTTATTAAAACATATTTATGTTCTTCTACACATTGTGAAATTTGATCTCATATCTTTTCCAAATGTGCTATGATTGGAACTCCTCTCGTATTTAATAATCTTTCACGACTAATCTCCATTCTTTGTTCTGTGAATTGCATATGTTCTGTCTCATTTTGTTGTTAATTGTATAGCTCGATTAGTCGCATTTTCTTAGATCTCAATATCTTAACATTACACTTCTTCCTTAGTTATTAAGCTAATATGGTTGCCTCCGTTCTCTTTCGAATGCGATTAGATCATTCATTTGATCTAAATCTTTTGTGCAGAATGGTATAACACATGGTTCTCAATCCAGTCTAACTAAGTCACGTATTACGGGATTATCATCCATTATTAGATATTCTTATCTTTTCAATATGTATGTCGATTAGATCACCTTTCTAGTTTCTTAAATATCTCCCTAGTATTTTATCATGTGTTCTGCTTTTGCGATTCATAACATAGAACAGTTAGTCAATTTCTTGGCTCTCAATATCGAACGATCGCAAGTACTTCTTCCTTACTCGTAAAGCAAGTTTGATCGGCTTCATTTCTCTATTCTTTTGCAAATGCTATTAGATGATGTATTAGTTCTAAATCTTTAAGGAATAGGTCCAGCACATGGTTCTTAATCCATTCTTATTAAAACATATTTATGTTCTTACCTTGTGAAATTTGGTCTCATATCTTTTCCAAATGTGCTATGATTGGAACTCCTCTCACATTTCATAATCTTACACGACTAATCTCCTTTCTTTGTTCTGTGAATTGCATATGTTGTGTCTCCTTCTGTTGTTCATTGTATAGCCCGATTAGTCGCATTTCTTAGTTCTCAATATTGTACGATTATCAATTCTTCCTTAGTTAATAAACTAATATAGTTGCCTCCGTTCTCTTTCGAATGCGATTAGATCATTCATTTGATCTAAATCTTTTGTGCACAGGTCCCACACATGGTTCCCATTCGAGTCTAACTAAGTCACGTATTAGCGGCTTATCATCCGTTATTAGATATTCTTATCTTTTCAATATGTATGTCGATTAGATCACCTTTCAAGTTTCTTAAATATCTCCCTAGTATTTTATCATGTGTTCTGCTTTTGCGATTCATAACATAGAACACTTAGTCAATTTCTTGGCTCTCAATATCGAACGATCGCAACTTCTTCCTTACTCGTAAAGCAAGTTTGATCGGCTTCATTTCTCTATTCTTTCGCAAATGCTATTAGATGATGTATTAGTTCTAAATCTTTAAGGAATAGGTCCAGCGCATGGTTTTTATCCATTCTTATTAAAACATATTTATGTTCTTACCTTGTGAAATTTGATCTCATATCTTTTCCAAATGTGCTATGATTGGAACTCCTCTCACATTTCATAATATTACACGACTAATCTCCTTTCTTTGTTCTGTGAATTGCATATGTTGTGTCTCCTTCTGTTGTTCATTGTATAGCCCAATTAGTCTCATTTCTTAGTTCTCAATATTGTACGATTATCAATTCTTCCTTAGTCTTATTAAGCTAATATAGTTGCCTCCGTTCTCTTTCGAATGCAATTAGATCATTCATTTGATCTAAATCTTTTGTGCACAGGTCCCACACATGGTTCTCATTCGAGTCTAACTAAGTCACGTATTAGGGGCTTATCATTCGTTATTAGATATTCTTATCTTTTCAACATGTATGTCGATTAGATCACCTTTCTAGTTTCATAAATATCGCCCTAATATTTTATCATGTGTTCTCCTTTTGCGATTCATAACATAGAACAGTTAGTCAATTTCTTGGCTCTCAATATCAAACGATCGCAACTTCTTCCTTACTCGTAAAGCAAGTTTGGTCGGCTTCATTTCTCTATTCTTTTGCAAATGCTATTGGATGGTATTAGTTCTAAATCTTTAAGGAATAGGTCCAGCGCATGGTTCTTAATCCATTCTTATATAAACATATTTATGTTCTTACCTTGTGAAATTTGATCTCATATCTTTTCCAAATGTGCTATGATTGGAACTCCTGAACTCACATTTCATAATCTTACACGACTAATCTCCTTTCTTTGTTCTATGAATTGCATATGTTATGTCTCCTTCTGTTGTTCATTGTATAGCCCGATTATTCGAATTTCTCAGTGCTCAATATCGTACGATTATCACTTCTTCCTTTGTCATTATACAAGGTGTGTAATTGGCTTCATTTCTCAGTTCTTTTTCAAATAAGGTTAGACAATCATCTTTTGTTCAAAGTCTTTTTCAATTTGAACTGATTCTTGGTTCTTTATCTAGCATAATTAAATCACATTTTACGTTGTTATCATGAGTTATTAGAACTTATTATGTTTCGACACGTACTTTGTTGAGAACTCCTTTCTTGTTTCTCAATCTTATGCGACTTGATCCCAGTTATTAGTATTTAATCTTGTACGATTTATCCCCTTTCTTAGTTCTCAATATCACATTTTTAATCCGGAGGAGTAACTGTGATTAATCACATGTACTTGGCCTCATTTCTCGCTTATGTATTCAAAATCCATCATATTATATTTTAGTTCTTATTCTTTTATACATACTTATCACTCAAGGTTCTTAATTTGGTGAAATCAAATAGCATTTTAAGTTCTTATCTTGAGTTACGAGATTTATTTTTATAGGAACTCCTGTTCCATTTTTCTTAATCTGATATGAGGAGATCTACTTTGTTAGATCTTAATGTTGAACGATTAGATCTCTTTTACTGTGTCATAAGATAGTACGATTAGACCTTTCTTTCTTCTCAATATCGTACTATTACAATTTCTTTCGAATCATTGTGCGGCATAATTAATAGTCCTCATTTCTCAATTCTTTTTCTTACTAATCGATAATCTCTTAATTATAAATCTTTAATGAATACGCCCCACTCTTGGTTCTTTTTAAATCTAATACGACTACTTCTCCTTTATTAGTTCTCAATCTTGTTTGATTGTTGTATCTCCTTCTGCAACTCACAGTGTATTACGATTAGTCGACTTTCTTAGTTCACAATATCTTACGATAAGAAAGGTACACTTCGTCCTTAGTTATTAAGCTAATATGGTTGCCTCCGTTCTCTTTCGAATGCGATTAGATCATTCATTTGATCTAAATCTTAGAGAAGCAGGTCCCACACATTGTTCTCAATCCAGTCTAACTAAGTCACGTATTACGGGATTATCATCCGTTATTAGATATTCTTATCTTTTCAACATGTATGTCGATTAGATCACCTTTCTAGTTTCTTAAATATCTCCCTAATATTTTATCCTGTGTTCTCCTTTTGTGATTCATAACATAGAACAGTTCGTCAATTTCTTGGCTCTCAATATCAAACGATCGCAACTTCTTCCTTACTCGTAAAGCAAGTTTGATCGGCTTCATTTCTCTATTCTTTGGCAAATGCTATTAGATGATGTATTAGTTCTAAATCTTTAAGGAATAGGTCCAGCGCATGGTTCTTAATGTGAAACCCATTATTTTACTAGCCTTGTTCTTTGATTTTTTTTAACTGGTTTAAAATATTTTTCATATTATTTACGTTTAGTCATTAAGTAATTCAACTTATTCGTTTTTCAATTCGGCAAATTTTTCGGTTTACGCGATTTCGGTTCCGGCGGGTAAACTGGTCAAAAGTTGGACTAAGTGTAATTAGTGCATTGTGGTGTGTGAGTGTTGTATGATGGCTGAATTATTCAAAAAAAATGTTAATTTAGTAGCAAAAATTAGTTTTTGGGTTAAATAGTCAACTTGGAGACTATTTGGTCAAATGGGGAACTATTTGGGTCAACCTTGGAATCTTTTTAGTCTTCTTCTTGCTTTGTTTCTTCCTCATTTCTCCTAGCTGCTGGCCGAAACTTCTCTTCCCCATTTTCCCCCAAAATTTTCTTGGATATCAAGTATAATCACTTGGAAGGTAAGATTTTATGTATTTTAGCACTTTATGGCTTATGGGCTTTATGATCCAAGCTTTAATTTCAAGTTTTGTAGGATTCTTTATGGCTGAAAAACAAACCCTCTTTGCAGCCTTATATGTTATGATTTATAATCTGTATGTTATGGGTTGTTTTTAGTGTTTTGGAGGTTGGGAAGTGATTGGGGTTGATTTTTAACAACTTTCCACGGTTAGATTACATATTTTAAGATTATGAGTTGGGGTTTTGTCTTCCATATGTGGCCCTAGACTGTTATGCTATGAATGCTTATGTTTATGCATTGGTTGGTTAGAATATGTTGTTTTTGAGTTGGGTTGTAACCAAGGTCCCTTGAATACCTTGGAATTGGATTTTGTTGGCAGGGAGGATAACCTACTTATAGCCTAGGGAGAGGCGAAGTTTTCGGTTTTTCTGGAAAACTGAGCTTAGGAAGCTAATCTAGCTGTCTACTTATTCCGATTAGTTCTAAATCTTGAAGGACCGTAGTCAAAACACTTTCATTAGTTCCCTTCTTTATGAACAGGTCAGTTTGACCATAGAGCTGTTGGTGTCGTTTCTATCGTTTTGCGTCGTTTTCGCTTCCCTAGTCATTCTTTAACTTCTACATCTCTTCATAAGATTCCTCTTATACCTGTTTTAGGAACCACGCCACCTACCGCCAATCGACCTTCAGTTACAACCCAACTCAAAAACAACATATTCTAAAGATGTGTATAAGAGACAGGTCTACTTGTATTTTGTTTAAAGACTTTCGAAATATGTTTGGATGGATTTTAGAATGTGTATGATGTTTGGAACTGCACTTTTACCAAGTTTTGGAACTATTACATATGAAATCGAGACCAAGCTATTTTATGTTAATCAATTGATATGTTGCAAACTCTTTTGATATGAAAGCATTTTATGACTGTTTTGGCTCATAGGTGACCTAGGTATATAATTTTGGATGTGTTTGGAAATGTTTGATTTGGGGAGAACCGTTCTATAGTAGGGATAAAGTCATACCTTTGAGCCTAAAAGATACTCATGCTATTTTATTATATTCCAGATTAAAGCGTACTTGGATATTCATAGAACAAAGACTGTCTCTTATACACATCTGTCTGTGTATAAGAGACAGATGTCTATACGTCAGGCATGTGTATAAAATGGCATGATACATTTTAGAAACTACTTATGATTATTACAAATTGACGTTTAAATGGCATGAGACATTTTAGAAACTCTTCATGACTATGGTTTTCACAAATGTTATTATCTTTATGTTTTCTTTTTATCGCAATGCTTGGCCCCATTTGAAGAGCTTTATGATATCCACTTGAGCTAGTTATGCTCACCCCACGTGATTTATAATTTTTCGATTAGGTGCTTTGCGTTTTGACTCTCCATCGCGTTAGCAAACTTTTAGATTTTCTCGATTCCACATTACTGGTAGGACTTCGCGGATAATCTTCCAAGCTTCTCTTTTGTTTGGAGAGGGGTAGTGTATTAGATAGGTTTGACAAATGTGTATTGATGAACTTTGTTTTTGTTGTAGCATCTTTTGTACTAAGAAGGAATTTTGTAATTCGTATTTTTTTGTGTAAAATGAAATATTCGGTTTTATAGTTAAGAAATAGGTTTGATGGTTCTATTACATTGCGGTTAAGTTTGTTGCTCTGTTCGTTTGTGCCTTGCGCTTTGGGCCGGTGTACCATTAGCGCGGCGTGTTACGGTCCTGTTTTTGGGGCGTGACAATTAATCCATTCTTATTAAAACATATTTATATTCTTACCTTGTGAAATTTGATCTCATATCTTTTCCAAATGTGCTATGATTGGAACTCCTCTCACATTTCATAATCTTACACGACCAATCTCCTTTCTTTTTTCTGTGAATTGCATATGTTATGTTTCCTTCTGTTGTTCATTGTATAGCCCGATTAGTCGAATTTCTTAGTTCTCAATATTGTACGATTCTCACTTCTTCCTTTGTCATTATACAAGGTGTGTAATTGGCTTCATTTCTACGACAGTTCTTTTTCAAATAAGGTTAGACAATCATCTTTTGTTCAAAGTCTTTTTCAATTTGAACTGATTCTTGGTTCTTTATCTAGCATAATTAAATCACATTTTACGTTGTTATCATGAGTTATTAGAACTTATTATGTTTCACAAATACTTGGAAATTACATCAATTTCTTCTTAGTACTAAAAGATGCTACAACTCTCCAAACAAAGTTCATCAATACAAATGTACGATTAGATCAATCTTTACTGTGTCATAATATAGTACGATTAGACTCTTTCTTTCTTCTCAATATCGTACTATTACAATTTCTTCCTTAATCATTGTGCATAATTATTGGGCCTCATTTCTTAGTTCTTTTTCTTATTCGATTAGATAATCTTTTAATTATAAATTTTTAATGAATACGACCAGCTCTTGGTTCTTTTTATATCTAATACGACTACTTCTCCTTTATTAGTTCTGAATCTTCTTTGATTGTTGTACCTCCTTCTGCGATTCACAATATATTACGATTAGTCGACTTTCTTAGTTATCAATATCTTACAATTACACATCTAATCAGTTATTAAGCTAATACATTATGAAATAGTTCTAAACTCATGATTTACGAGAACCAAGAACTTCTAAATCTTTTGTATCTTATGTTAAGAACCTAGAAAGGGTCGTAACTCCACTTATGATGTTGGATTATCAATCGTTATTAGATATTCTTATCTTTTCAATTTTCTTTTTTCTCATGTAGGTCGATTAGATCACCTTTCTAGTTTCTTAAATATCTCCCTAATATTTTAGCATGTGTTCTCCTTTTGCGATTCATAGCATAGAACAGTTAGTCAATTTCTTGGCTCTCAATATCGAACGATCGCAACTTCTTCCTTACTCGTAAATCAAGTTTGATCGGCTTCATTTCTCCATTCTTTTGCAAATGCTATTAGATGATGTATTAGTTCTAAATCTTCAAGGATTACGTCCAGCGCAAGGTTCTTAATCCATTCTTATTAAAAAATATTTATGTTTTTACCTTGTTAAATTGGATCTCATATCTTTCCCAAATATGCTATGATTGGAACTCCACTCATATTTCATAATCTTACACGACTTATCTCCTTTCTTTGTTCTGTGAATTGCATATGTTATGTCTGCTTCTGTTGTTCATTATATAGCTCGATTAGTCGCATTTCTTATTTCTCAATATTGTACGATTATCAGTTCTTCCTTTGTCATTATACAAGGTGTGTAATACTGGCTTCATTTCTCAGTTCTTTTTCAAATAAGGTTAGATAATCATCTTTTGTTCAAAGACTTTTTCAATTTGAACTGACTCTTGGTTCTTAATCTAGCGTAATTAAATCACATTTTAAATTGTTATCATGAGTTATTAGAACTTATTATGTTTCTACATTTACTTTGTTGAGAACTCCTTTCTTGTTTCTTAATCTTATGCGACTTGATCCCAGTTATTAATTTTTAATCTTGTACGATTTGTCCCCTTTCTTAGTTCTCAATATCGTACAAGTACAACTCCTTCCACTGTGATTAAGCAAGTATATTTGGCCTCATTTCTCACTTATTTCTTCAAAACCATCATATTACATTTTAGTTCTTATGAATGATTTAATTATGCCTATTAATTATGCATGCATAGTGATTAAGGAGGAAATTGTAATAGTACCTTGAGAAGAAAGAAAGGGTCTAATCATACTATTTTATGACACTGCAAAGAAGATCTAATCGTACTGGATTAACCCGAACTAACAAAGTAGATCGAGTCATATCAGATTAAGAAATACAATAGGAGTTCTTATAAAAGTAAATCTCGTAACTTAAGATAAGAACTTAAAATGCGATTTGATTTGGCTAAATTAGGAACCATGAGTGATAACTATGCATAAAAGAATAAGAACTAAAATATAATATGATGGCTTTGAAAAAATAAGTGAGAAATGAGGCCAAGTATACGTGCTTAATCACAGTGGAAGGAGTTGTGCCCGTACGATATTGAGAACTAAGAAAAGGGACAAATCTTACAAGACAAAATACTAATAAATGGGATCAAGTCGCATAAGATTAAGAAACAAGAAAGGAGTTCTCAACAAAGTACATGTAGAAACACAATAAGTTCTAATAACTCATGATAACAACGTAAAATGTGATTTAATTATGCTAGATTAAGAACCAAGAATCAGTTCAAATTGAAAAAGACTTTGAACAAAAGATGATTATCTAACCTTATTTGAAAAGAACTGAGAAATAGTTGTTTCGTATCAGAAGCCAATTACCCCTTGTATAATGACAAAGGAAGAAGTGATAATAGCACAATATTGAGAACTAAGAAATGCGACTAATCGAGCTATACAATGAACAACAAAGGAGACATAACATATGCAATTCAGCTCAAAGAGTCGCATTTGTCATTAGTTCTGGGGTATCTAATTCCAATCATAGCAGATTTGGAAAAGATATGAGATCAAATTTCACAAGGCAAGAACTTAAATATGTTTGAATAGGAATGGATTAAGAACCATGCGGCCGGACCTATTCTTTGATGATTTAGAACTAATACATCATCTAATAGCATTTGCAAAAGAATAGAGAAGTGAGGCCGATCAAACTTGCTTTACGAGCAAGGAAGAAGTTGCGATCGTTCGGTATTGAGAGCCAAGAAATTGACTAACTGTTCTATGTTATGAATCACAAAAGGAGAACACGTGATAAAATAATAGGGAGATAATTAAGAAACTAGAAAGGTGATCTAATCAACATCACTATACAGGCTGAAAAGATGAGAATATCTAATAACGGATGATAAGCCCCTAATACGTGACTTAGTTAGACTTGGTTGAGAACCATGTGGGGACCTGTGCACAAAAGATTTAGATCAAATGAATGATCTTCGAAAGAGAACGGAGGCAACCATATTAGCTTAATAACTAAGGAAGAAGTGTAATCGTAAGATATTGAGAACTAAGAAAGTCGACTAATCGTAATATATTGTGAGTCGCAGAAGGAGATACAACAATCAAACAAGATTGAGAACTAATAAAGGAGAAGTAGTCGTACTAGATTTAAAAAGAACCAAGAGCGGGTCGTATTCATTAAAGATTTATAATTTAGAGATTATATAATCGTATAAGAAAAAGAACTGAGAAAAGAGGCCTATTAATTATGCTGCACACTGATTAAGGAAGAAATTGTAATAGTACGATATTGAGAAAAAAGAAAGGGTTTAATCGTACTATATTATGACACAGTAAAGGAGATCTAATCGTACAGGATCTAGAGAGAACTAACAATGTAGATCGAGTCATATCAGATTAAGAAATACAATAGGAGTTCTTATAAAAGTAAATCTCGTAACTTAAGATAAGAACTTAAAATGCGATTTGATTTGGCTAAATTAGGAACCATGAGTGATAACTATGCATAAAAGAATAAGAACTAAAATATAATATGATGGCTTTGAAAAAATAAGTGAGAAATGAGGCCAAGTATACGTGCTTAATCACAGTGGAAGGAGTTAATCCCGTACGATATTGAGAACTAAGAAAAGGGACAAATCTTACAAGACAAAATACTAATAAATGGGATCAAGTCGCATAAGATTAAGAAACAAGAAAGGAGTTCTCAACAAAGTACATGTAGAAACACAATAAGTTCTAATAACTCATGATAACAACGTAAAATGTGATTTAATTATGCTAGATTAAGAACCAAGAATCAGTTCAAATCTTATCGACTATGAACAAAAGATGATTATCTAACCTTATTTGAAAAGAACTGAGAAATGAAGCCAATTACCCCTTGTATAATGACAAAGGAAGAAGTGATAATAGCACAATATTGAGAACTAAGAAATGCGACTAATCGAGCTATACAATGAACAACAAAAGGAGACATAACATATGCAATTCAGAACAAAGAGAGGAGATTAGTCGTGTAAGATTATGAAATATGAGAGGAGTTCCAATCGTAGCACATTTGGAAAAGATATGAGATCAAATTTCACAAGGCAAGAACTTAAATATGTTTGAATAGGAATGGATTAAGAACCATGCGGCCGGACCTATTCTTTGATGATTTAGAACTAATACATCATCTAATAGCATTTGCAAAAGAATAGAGAAATGAGGCCGATCAAACTTGCTTTACGAGCAAGGAAGAAGTTGCGATCGTTCGGTATTGATAGCCATCTACGATTGACTAACTGTTCTATGTTATGAATCACAAAAGGAGAACACGTGATAAAATAATAGGGAGATAATTAAGAAACTAGAAAGGTGATCTAATCGACATAACAGGCTGAAAAGATGAGAATATCTAATAACGGATGATAAACCCCTAATACGTGACTTAGTTAGACTTGGTTGAGAACCATGTGTGGGACCTGTGCACAAAAGATTTAGATCAAATGAATGATCTAATCGCTTTCGAAAGAGAACAGGAGGCAACCATATTAGCTTATTAACTAAGGAAGAAGTGTAATCGTAAGATATTGAGAAGTTATACAACTCCTTCCACTGTGATAAGCACGTATATTTGGCCTCGCAGAAGGAGATACAACAATCAAACAAGATTGAGAACTAATAAAGGAGAAGTAGTCGTACTAGATTTAAAAAGAACCAAGAGCGGGTCGTATTCATTAAAGATTTATAATTTAGAGATTATATAATCGTATAAGAAAAAGAACTGAGAAAAGAGGCCTATTAATTATGCTGCACACTGATTAAGGAAGAAATTGTAATAGTACGATATTAAGAAAAAAGAAAGGGTTTAATCGTACTATATTATGACACAGTAAAGGAGATCTAATCTTTCTGTACAGGATAGAGAACTAACAATGTAGATCGAGTCATATCACTTAAGAAATACAACTAGAGTTCTTATAAAAGACAAATCTTAATTCAAGATAAGAACTTAAAATGCGATTTGATTTGGCCAAATTAAGAACCATGAGTGATAACTATGCATAAAAGAATAAGAACTAAAATATAATATGATGGTTTTGAAGAAATAAGTGAGAAATGAGGCCAAGTATACGTGCTTAATCACAGTGGAAGGAGTTGTACTCGTACGATATTGAGAACTAAGAAAGGGACAAATCGTACAAGATAAAATACTAATAAATGGGATCAAGTCGCATAAGATTAAGAAACAAGAAAGGAGTTCTCAACAAAGTACATGTAGAAACATAATAAGTTCTAATAACTCATGATAACAACGTAAATTGTGATTTAATGATGCTAGATTAAGAACCAAGAATCAGTTCATTTTGAAAAAGACTTTGAACAAAAGATGATTATCTAACCTTATTTGAAAATTAGAACTGAGAAATGAAGCCAATTACCCCTTTTATAATGACAAAAGAAGAAGTGATAATCGCACAATATTGAGAACTAAGAAATGCGACTAATCGAGCTATACAATGAACAACAAAAGGAGACATAACATATGCAATTCAGAACAAAGAGAGGAGATTAGTTGTGTAAGATTATGAAATATGAGAGGAGTTCCAATCATAGCACATTCATAACCTGAGATCAAATTTTAGTTCTTATAAGAACTTAAATATGTTATGAATAGGAATGGATTAAGAACCATGCGGCCGGACCTATTCCTTGAAGATTTAGAACTAATACATCATCTAATAGCATTTGCCAAAGAATAGAGAAGTGAGGCCAATCAAACTTGCTTTACGAGTAAGAAAGAAGTTGCGATCGTTCGATATTGAGAGCCAAGAAATTGACTAACTGTTCTATGTTATGAATCGCAAAAAGAGAGCACGCGAAAAAATATTAGGGAGATATTTATGAAACTAGAAAGGTAAGAGATCTAATTGACATACATCATGAAAAGACGAGAATATCTAATAACGGATGATAAGCCCCTAATACGTGACTTAGTTGGACTAGGTTTAGAACCATATAAGGGACCTGTGCACAAAAGATTTAGATCAAATGAATGATCTAATCGTAAAGAGAACGGAGGCAACCATATTAGCTTAATAACTAATGAAGAAGTGTAATCGTAAGATATTGAGAACTAAGAAAGTCGACTAATCGTAATATATTGTGAGTCGCAGAAGGAGATACAACAATCAAACAAGATTGAGAACTAATAAAGGAGAAGTAGACGTACTAGATTCAAAAAGAACCAAGAACGGGTCGTATTCATTTTCTTTTATAATTAAGAGATTATCTATTCGTATAAGAAAAAGAACTGAGAAATGAGGCCTATTAATTATGCCTGCACACTGATTAAGGAAGAAATTGTAATAGTACGATATTACTCTTAAGAAAGGGTCTAATCGTACTATATTATGACACAGTAAGTTAGATCTTAATAATCGTACAGGATTAAGAACTAACAAAGTAGATCGAGTCATATCAGATTAAGAAATACAACAGCAGTTCTTATAAAAGTAAATCTCGCAACTCGAGATAAGAACTTAAAATGCGATTTGATTTGGCCAAATTAAGAACCATGAGTGATAACTATGCATAAAAGAATAAGAACTAAAATATAATATGATGGTTTTGAAGAAATAAGTGAGAAATGAGGCCAAGTATACGTGCTTAATCACAGTGGAAGGAGTTGTACTCGTACTATATTGAGAACTGAGAAAGGGAACAAATCGTACGAGATAAAATACTATTAAATGGGATCAAGTCGCATAAGATTAAGAAACAAGAAAGGAGTTCTCAACAAAGTACATGTAGAAACGCAATAAGTTCTAATAACTCATGATATCAACATAAAATGTGATTTGATTATGCTAGATTAAGAACCAAGAATTTGAAATTGAAAAAGACTTTGAACAAAAGATGATTATCTCTAACCTTATTTGAAAAAAAACTGAGAAATGAAGCCAATTACCCCTTTTATAATGACAAAAGAAGAAGTGATAATCGCACAATATTGAGAACTAAGAAATGCGACTAATCGAGCTATACAATGAACAACAAAAGGCGACATAACATATGCAATTCAGAACAAAGAGAGGAGATTAGTCGTGTAAGATTATGAAATATGAGAGGAGTTCCAATCATAGCACATTTGGGAAAGATATGAGATCAAATTTCACAAGGCAAGAACTTAAATATGTTTGAATAGGAATGGATTAAGATCCATGCGGCCGGACCTATTCCTTGAAGATTTAGAACTAATACATCATCTAATAGCATTTCCAAAAGAATAGAGAAGTGAGGCCAATCAAACTTGCTTTACGAGCAAGGAAGAAGTTGCGATCGTTCGATATTGAGAGCCAAGAAATTGACTAACTGTTCTATGTTATGAATCGCAAAAGGAGAGCACGTGATAAAATATTAGGGAGATAACAAGTTATTAAGAAACTAGAAAGGTGATCTAATCGACATACATGTTGAAAAGATGAGAATATCTAATAACGGATGATAAGCCCCTAATACGTGACTTAGTTAGACTAGGTTGAGAACCATGTGTGGGACCTGTGCACAAAAGATTTAGATCAAATGAATGATCTAATCGCATTCGAAAGAGAACGGAGGCAACCATATTTGCTTAATAACTTAGGAAGAATTGTAATCGTAAGATATTGAGAACTAAGAAAGTCGACTAATCGTAATATATTGTGAGTCGCAAAAGAAGATACAACAATCGAACAAGATTGAGAACTAATAAAGGAGAAGTAGTCGTACTAGATTTAAAAAGAACCAAGAGCGGGTCGTATTCTTTAAAGATTTATAATTAAGAGATTATCTAATCGTATAAGAAAAGAACAGAAATGAGGCCTATTAATTATGCTGCACAGTGATTAAGGAAGAAATTGTAATAGTCTGATATTGAAAAGAAAGAAAGGGTCTAATACGTACTATATTATGACACAGTAAAGAAGATCTAATCGTACAGGATTAAGAACTAACAAAGTAGATCTAGTCATATCAGATTAAGAAATACAACAGCAGTTCTTGTAAAAGTAAATCTCGTAACTCGAGATAAGAACTTAAAATGCGATTTGATTTGGCCAAATTAAGAACCATGAGTGATAACTATGCATAAAAGAATAAGAACTAAAATATAATATGATGGTTTTGAAGAAATAAGTGAGAAATTAGGCCAAGTATACGTGCTTAATCATAGTGGAAGGAGTTGTACATATACGATATTGAGAACTAAGAAAAGGGACAAATCGTACAAGATAAAATACTAATATATGGGATCAAGTCGCATAAGACTAAGAAACAAGAAAGGAGTTCTCAACAAAGTACATGTAGAAACACAATAAGTTCTAATAACTCATGATAACAACGTAAAATGTGATTTGATTATGCTAGATTAAGAACCAAGAATTAGTTGAAATTGAAAAAGACAGATTTTTGAACAAAAGATGATTATCTAACTTTATTTGAAAAAGAACTGAGAAATGAAGCCAATTACCCCTTTTATAATGACAAAAGAAGAAGTGATAATCGCACAATACTGAGAACTAAGAAATGCGACTAATCGAGCTATACAACGAACAAAAAGGAGACATAACATGTACAATTCAGAAAAAAGAAAGGAGATTAGTCGTGTAAGATATGAAATATGAGAGGAGTTCCATTAGTCGCACATTTGGAAAAGATATGAGTCTCAAATTACACAAGGTAAGAACATAAATATGTTTTAATAGGAATGGATTAAAAACCATGCGGGACCTATTCCTTGAAGATTTAGAACTAATACAGTCTCTACCTAGCATTAGCAAAAGAATAGATTAGTGGGCTTATCATCCGTTATTAGATATTCTCATCTTTGCGATCGTTCGATATTTAGAGCCAAGAAATTTTCTAACTGTTCTATGTTATGAATCGCAAAAGGAGAGCACGTGATAAAATATTAGGGAGATTAGTCAATTAAGAAACAAGAAAGGTGATCTAATCGGCATACATGTTGAAAAGATGAGAATATCTAATAACGGATGATAAGCCCCTAATACGTGACTTAGCTAGACTAGGTTGAGAACCATGTGCGGGACCTGTGCACAAAAGATTTAGATCTAATGAATGATCTAATCGCATTCGAAAGTGAATGGAGGCAACCATATTAGCTTAATAACTAAGGAAGAAGTGTAATCATAAGATATTGATAACTAAGAAAGTCGACTAATCGTAATATATTGTGAGTCGCAAAAGAAGATACAACAATCAAACAAGATTGAGAACTAATAAACGAGAAGTAGTCGTATCTAGATGTAAAAATAACCAAGAGCGGGTCGTATTCATTAAAGATTTATAATTAAGAGATTATCTAATCGTATAAGAAAAAGAAATGAAAAATTAGGCCCATTAATTATGCCTGCACACTGCTTAAGGTAGAAATTGTAACAGTACGATATTGAGAAGAAAGAAAGGGTCTAATCGAGAGACTATAGAACAAACAACAAAAGGAGACATAGAAATCGCATGTGATTAAAACTAACAAAGTAGATCGAGTCATATAAGATTAAGAAATACAACAGAGTCCTTATAAAAGTAAATCTCGTAACTCAAGATAAAACTTAAAATGCGATTTGATTTCGCCAAATTAAGAACCATGGGTGATAACTATGCATAAAAGAATAAGAACTAAAATATAATATGATGGTTTCGAAGAAATAAGTGAGAAATGAGGCCAAGTATACGTGCTAATCACAGGGAAGGAGTTGTACTGCACGATTGAGAACTCGAGAGGGGACAAATCGTACGACATAAAATACTAATAATTGGGATCAAGTCGCATAAGATTAAGAAACAAGAAAGGAGTTCTCAACAAAGCATGTAGAAACATAATAAGTTCTAATAACTCATGATAACAACGTAAAATGTGATTAATTCTGCTAGATTAAGAACCAAGAATCAGTTCAAATTTAGGTCTCAATCCTAGAATATTGCAACATCTTACATTAAATAAGATCCAGCTATTACTGTAATTTAGAAGTCTTATACAAATATTAGAACTTGCCTTACGAAAGTATGGAATATTCTAATCGTTCAATATTGAGACTCAAGAAATCAACTAACTTTTTATGTTATAATCGCAAGTATTGATCACTAATAAAATATTAGGGAGATAATTAAGAGGTACTAGAAATTGATCTAGTCGATTATACAGGCTGAAAAGATGAGAATATCTAATAACGGATGATGTTTCTTAATACGTGACTTAGTTAGACTCAGGTTGAGAACCATGTGTGGGACCTGTCTCACATACAGATTTAGATCAAATGAGAGATCTAATCATTTGATCTTAATCTTATACGACTTGATCCTTATTATGCTTATTTAATTGTAAGATTTGTCCCCTTTCGATTTGATATGGTACGATTAAGAAGCATGAGGAATAACTATGTTCAGTACGATATTGAGAAGAAAGAAAGGGACTAATCGTACTCTATTATGACACAGTTCTTATTCTTTTATGCATAGTTATCACTATGTTTAATTTGGCCAAATCAAATCGCATTTTAAGTTCTTATCTTGAATTACGAGATTTGCATTTATAAGAACTCTGCTCTATTTATTAATTCGATATGACTCGATCTACTTTGTTATTCGTAATTCCGCATAAATTAGATCTCTTTTCACGAACTGTGTCATAATAGAGTACGATTAGTCCCTTTCTTTCTTCTCAATATCGTACTATTACAATTTCTTCCTTAATCATCGTGCAGGCATAATTAATGGGCCTCATTTCTAAGTTCTTTTTCTTACACGATTAGATAATCTCTTAATTATAAATCTTCAATGAATACGACCCGCTCTTGGTTCTTTTGAAATATAATACGACTACTTCTCCTTTATTAGGTCTCAATTTTGTTTGAGTGTATCTCCTTTTGCGACTCACAGTATATCTCGATTAGTCGACTTTCTTGGTTCTCAATATCTTATGATTACACTTCTTCCTTAGTTATTAAGCTAATACAGTTGCCTACGTTCTCATTCGAATGCGATTAGATCTTTCATTTGATCTAAATCATTTTGTGCGCAGGTCCCACACATGGTTCTTTATCTGTCTCTAAGCGATGAAGGAGTTCTCAACAAAGTATATTAGAGACATAATAAGAGAAGTGTAATCATAAGAGATTGTATCTAAAATTAGTGAAGTAACAAAAGGAGATATAAGATTTTAGAATGTGAAATGCGATTCATAACATAGAAGAGCTTGTCAATTTCGTGGCACCTCATTTCTCTATTCTTTTGCAAATGCTATTAGATGATATATGAGTTCTAAATCTTCAAGGAATAGGTCCAGCGCATGGTTCTTAATCCATTCTTATTAAAACATATTTATGTTCTTACATTGTGAAATTTGATCTCATATCTTTTCCAAATGTGCTATGATTGGAACTCCTCTCATATTTCATAATCTTACTCGATTAATCTCCATTCTTTGTTCTATGTCTCCTTTTGTTGTTCATTGTATAGCTCGATTATTCGCATTTCTTAGTTCTCAATATTGTACGATTATCACTTCTTCCTTTGTCATTATACAAGGTGTAATTGGCTTCATCTCCGTTCTTTTTCAAATAAGGTTAGATAATCATCTTTTGATCAAAGTCTTTTTCAATTTGAACTGATTCTTGGTTCTTAATCTAGCATAACTGGTAAATCACATTTTACGTTGTTATGATGAGTTATTAGAACTTATTATGTTTCTACACGTACTTTGTTGAGAACTCCTTTATTGTTTCTTAATCTTATGCGACTTGATCCCAGTTATTAGTATTTAATCTTGTACGATTTGTCCCCTTTCATAGTTCTCAATATCGTACGAATACAACTGTGTATAAGAGACAGGAGCTATACAATGAACAACAAAAGGAGACATAGAACAAAGAATGGAGATTAATCGAGTAAGATTATGAAATATGAGAGGAGTTCCAATCATAGCACATTTGGCCAGATATGAAATCGCATTTTAAGTTCTTATCTTGAGTTAAGAGATTTGCATTTATAAGAACTCCTGTTCTATTTATTAATCTGATATGACTCGATCTACTTTGTTAGTTCGTAATCCTGTACGATTAGATCTCTTTTACTGTGTCATAATAGAGTACGATTAGTCCCTTTCTTTCTTCTCAATATCGTAATATTACAATTTCTTCCTACAGACATAGAATATGCATAAAATGGAGAAGACACCATTTCTTAGTTCTTTTTCTTACACGATTAGATAATCTCTTAATTATAAATCTTCAATGAATACGACCCGCTCTTGGTTCTTTTGAAATCTAATACGACTACTTCACCTTTATTAGTTCTCATTTTTGTTTGATTGTATCTCCTTTTGCGACTGACAATATATCACGATTAGTCGACTTTCTTAGTTCTCAATATCTTACGATTACACTTCTTCCTTACATATGAATCTAATAGACAGCTAGAAAGGTCTTTCTAATCGACATACATTTAAGATTTGTATAAGAATCTTTTGTGTACAGATGTCCCACACATGGTTCGTCAATCTAAGTCCAACTAAGTCACGTATTAGGGGCTTATCATCCGTTATTAGATATCTCTTATCTTTCCAACATGTATGTCGATTAGATCACCTTTCTAGTTTCGCAATTTTCTCCCTAATATTTTATCGTGTGTTCTCCTTTTGCGATTCATAACATAGAAGAGCTGATAGAGATTGTCAATTTCGTGGCACCTCATTTCTCTATTCTTTTGCAAATGCTATTAGATGATATATGAGTTCTAAATCTTCAAGGAATAGGTCCAGCGCATGGTTCTTAATCCATTCTTATTAAAACATATTTATGTTCTTACCTTGTGAAATTTGATCTCATATCTTTTCTAAATGTGCTATGAGTGGAACTCCTCTCATATTTCATAATCTTACTCAATTAATCTCCTTTCTTTGTTCTGTGAATTGCTTATGTTGTGTCTCCTTTTGTTGTTCATTGTATAGCTTGATTAGTCGCATTTCTTAGTTCTCAATATTGTGCGATTATCACTTCTTCCTTCGTCATTATACAAGGTGTAATTGGCTTCATTTCTCAGTTCTTTTTCAAATAAGGTTAGATAATCATCTTTTGTTCAAAATTTTTTTCAATTTGAACTGATTCTTGGTTCTTAATCTAGCATAGCTAAATCACATTTTACGTTGTTATCATGAGTTATTAGAACTTATTATGCGTTTCGATACGTACTTTGTTGAGAACTCCTTTCTTGTTTCTCAATCTTGCGAACTAACAATCCCAGTTCCTTAGTCTTTAATCTTGTACGATTTGTCCCTTTCTTAGTTCTCAATATCGCATTTAGTACAACTCTAACTTCCACTGTGATTAAGCACGTATACTTGGCCTCATTTCTCACTTATTTCTTCAAAACCATCATATTATATTTTAGTTCTTATTCTTTTTTGCATAGTTATCACTCATGCTTCTTAATTTGGCCAAATCAAATCGCATTTTAAGTTCTTATCTTGAGTTACGAGATTTGCATTTATAAGAACTCCTGTTCTATTTATTAATCTGATATGACTCGATCTACTTTGTTAGTTCGTAATCCTGTACGATTAGATCTCTTTTACTGTGTCATAATAGAGTACGATTAGTCCCTTTCTTTCTTCTCAATATCGTACTATTACAATTTCTTCCTTAATCATCGTGCAGGCATAATTAATGGGCCTCATTTCTCAGTTCTTTTATCTTACACGATTAGATAATCTCATAGTTATAAATCTTCAATGAATACGACCCGCTCTTGGTTCTTTTGAAATCTAATACGACTACTTCACCTTTATTAGGTCTCAATTTTGTTTGAGTGTATCTCCTTTCGCGACTCACAGTATATCACGATTAGTCGACTTTCTTGGTTCTCAATATCTTACGATTACACTTCTTCCTTAGTTATTAAGCTAATACAGTTGCCTCCGTTCTCATTCGAATGCGATCAGATCTTTCATTTGATCTAAATCTTTTGTGCGCAGGTCCCACACATGGTTCTCAATCTAGTCTAACTAAGTCACGTATTAGGGGCTTATCATCTGTTATTAGATATTCTTATCTTTTCAACATGTATGTCGATTAGATCACCTTTCTAGTTTCGTAATTATCTCCCTAATATTTTATCGTGTGTTCTCCTTTTGCGATTCATAACATAGAAGAGCTTGTCAATTTCGTGGCACCTCATTTCTCTATTCTTTTGCAAATGTAGCTATTAGATGATATATGAGTTCTAAATCTTCAAGGAATAGGTCCAGCGCATGGTTCTTAATCCATTCTTATTAAAACATATTTATGTTCTTACATTGTGAAATTTGATCTCATATCTTTTCCAAATGTGCTATGATTGGAACTCCTCTCATATTTCATAATCTTACTCGATTAATCTCAATTCTTTGTTCTATGTCTCCTTTTGTTGTTCATTGTATAGCTCGATTAGTCGAATTTCTTAGTTCTCAATATTGTACGATTATCACTTCTTCCTTTGTCATTATACAAGTAAGTAATTGGCTTCATTTAATAAGAACTTTCAAATAAGAACAAATAATCATCTTTGATCAAAAGAATGGATCAATTTAAACTGATTATAACCTGGTTCTTAATCTACATAATTAAATGTGTATAAGTTGTTATCATACAAGTTATTAGAACTTATTATGTTTCTACTGGTACTTTGTTGAAAACTCCTTTCTTGTTTCGTAATCTTATGCGATTTGATCGTATTACTTTTATGTAAGGAAGAAGTGTAATCGTAAGACTAATCTCTTATACACATTTGTTAGTTCTCTATCCTGTAAGATTAGATCTCCCTTACTGTGTCATAATATAGTACGATTAGTCCCTTTCTTTCTTCTCAATATCGTACTATTACAATTTCTTCCTTAATCATCGTTAATGGGCCTCATTTCTCAGTTCTATTTCTTATACGATTAGACAATCTCTTAGTTATAAATCTTCCATGAATACTAATTCGCTCTGGTTCTTTTGAAATCAGTAAGAAGTGTAATCGTAAGATATTGTAAACTAAGAAAGTCGATTAGATCACCTTTATAATTTCGTAAGTCTCCCTAATATTTTATCGTGTGTTCTCCTTTTGCGATTCATGACATAGAAGAGCCAGTCAATTTCTTGGCACTCAATA
Source organism: Cinchona pubescens (assembly GCA_025175665.1). NCBI lineage: Eukaryota > Viridiplantae > Streptophyta > Magnoliopsida > Gentianales > Rubiaceae > Cinchona > Cinchona pubescens. The sequence goes on from JANKKI010000484.1 coordinate 217,437, forward strand.
TCGAACGATCGCAACTTCTTCCTTACTCGTAAAGCAAGTTTAATCGGCCTCATTTCTCTATTCTTTTGTAAATGCTATTATACACATATATGAGTTCTAAATCTTTCAAGGAATAGGTCCAGCGCATGGTTCTTAATATTCTTATTAAAACATATTTATGTTCTTACTTGTGAAATTTGATCTCATATCTTTTCCAAAACTGAGATTCTTCCTCTCTCATATTTCATAATCTTACTCGATTAATCTCCTTTATTTGTTCTACGAATTGCTTATGTTTTGTCTCCTTTTGTTGTTTATTGTATAGCTCGATTAGTCGCATTTCTTAGTTCTCAATATTGTGCGATTATCACTTCTTCCTTTGTCATTATACAAGGTGTAATTGGCTTCATTTCGTTCATTTTCAAATAAGGTTAGATAATCATCTTTTGTTCAAAGTCTTTTTCAATTTGAACTGATTCTTGGTTCTTAATCTAGCATAATTAAATCACATTTTACGTTGTTATCATGAGTTATTAGAACTTATTATGTTTCTACACGTACTTTGTTGAGAACTCCTTTCTTGTTTCTTAATCTTATGCGACTTGATCCCAATTATTAGTATTTAAATCTAATGTACGATTTGTCCCCTTTCTTAGTTCTCAATATCGTACGAGTATAACTCCTTCCACTGTGATTAAGCACGTATATTTGGCCTCATTTCTCACTTATTTCTTCAAAACCATCATATTATATTTTAGTTCTTATTCTTTTATGCATAGTTATCACTATGCTTCTTAATTTGGCCAAATAAAATCGCATTTTAAGTTCTTATCTTGAGTTACGAGATTTGCATTTATAAGAACTCTGTTCATTTATTAATCATATGACTCGATCTACTTTGTTACTCTATAATCCTGTACGAGTAGATCTACTTTTACTGTGTCATAATAGAGTACGATTCCAACATTTCTTTCTTCCGAATATCGTCTCCTTTATTAGTTATAAGAGAAGTCTGATTGTATCTCCTAATACGACTCACAATATATACGATTAGTCGACTTTTTTAGTTCTCAATATCTTACGATTACACTTCTTCCTTAGTTATTAAGCTAATATAGTTGCCTCCTATCTCTTTCGAATGCGATTAGATCATTCATTTGATTGAAATCTTTTGTGCACAGGTCCCACGCAATCTAGTCTAACTAAGTCAAGTATTAGGGTCTTATCATCCGTTATTAGATATTCTTATCTTTTCAACATGTATGACGATTAGATCACATTTCCGTTTTCTTAATTATCTCCCTAATATTTTATCATGTGTTGTCCTTTTGGGATTCATAACATAGAATAGTTCGTCAATTTCTTGGCTCTAGTTGTCGAACGATCGCAACTTCTTCCTTACTCGTAAAGAAAGATTGATCGGCCTCATTTCTCTATTCTTTTGCAAATGCTATTGGATGATGTATTAGTTCTAAATCTTAAAGGAATAGGTCCAGCATGAGCATGGTTCTTAATCCATTCTTATTAAAACATATTTATGTTCTTACCCTGTGAAATTTGATCTCACATCTTTTCCAATTGTCCTTTGATTGGAACTCCTCTCATATTTCATAATCTTACACGACTAATCTCCTTTCTTTGTTCTCCGAATTGCATATGTTATGTCTCCTTTTGTTGTTCATTGTATAGCTCGATTAGTCGCATTTCTTAGTTCTCAATATTGTACGATTATCAATTCTTATTTTGTCATTATACAAGGTGTAATTGGCTTCATTTCTCAGTTTCTTTTTCAAACAAGGTTAGATAATCATCTTTTGTTCAAAGTCTTTTTCAATTTGAACTGATTCTTGGTCCTTAATCTAGCATAATTAAATCACATTTTACGTTGCTATCACGAGTTATTAGAACATATTATGTTTCTACACGTACTTTGTTGTGAACTCCTTTCTTGTTTCTTAATCTTAATTATAAATCTTTAGTGAATACGATCCGCTCTTGGTTCTTTTTAAATCTAAAATAATGCGACTGCTTCTCCTTTATTAGTTCTCAATCTTGCTTGATTGTATCTCCTTTTGCGACTCACAATATATCACGATTAGTCGACTTTCTTAGTTCTTAATATCTTACGATTACACTTCTTCCTTAGTTATTAAGCTAATATAGTTGCCTCCGTTCTCTTTCGAATGCGATGATAGATTGTGAGTCGCAAAAGGAGATACAATCAAGCAAGATTGAGAACTAATAAAGGGAGAAGCTTCGCTATCTAGATGTGATTAAGCTTATCAGATTAATTAGATATTCTTATCTTTTCAACATGTATGTCGATTAGATCAGCTTTCTAGTTTCTTAATTATCTCCCTAATATTTTATCGTGTGTTCTCCTTTTGCGATTCATAACATAGAAGAGCCAGTCAATTTCTTGGCACTCAATATCGAACGATCGCAACTTCTTCCTTACTCGTAAAGCAAGTTTGATCGGCCTCATTTCTCTATTCTTTTGCAATCGAACGATAGCAACTTCTCCCTCTAAATATGTTCTTAATCCATTCTTATTAAAACATATTTATGTTCTTACCTTGTGAAATTTGATCTCATATCTTTTCCAAATGAGCTATGATTGGAACTCCTCTCATATTTCATAATCTTACTCGATTAATCTCCTTTATTTGTTCTGCGAATTGCTTATGTTATGTCTCCTTTTGTTGTTTATTGTATAGCTCGATTAGTCGCATTTCTTAGTTCTCAATATTGTGCGAATATAGATATTGAGTGCCAAGAAAGGGTGACATAACACAAAAGGAGAGATTAATCGAATAATGTTAGAAATAAAATCTCTTATACAAATCTAGATCAATTAAGAGACAGATTCTAACAACTTAATCTAGCATAATTAAATCACATTAGATGTTGTTATCATGAGTTATTAGAACTTATGATGTTTCGTACACGTACTTTGTTGAGAACTCCTTTCTTGTTTCTTAATCTGCGACTTGATCCCAATTATTAGTATTTAATCTTGTACGATTTGTCCTCTTTAGTTCTCAATATCGCACGAGTACAACTCCTTCCACTCGTGATTAAGCACGTATACTTGGCCTCATTTTCACTTATTTCTTCAAACCATCATATTATATTTTAGTTCTTATTCTTTATGCATAGTTATCACTCATGGTTCTTAACTTGGCCAAATCAAATCGCACTCTAAGTTCTTATCTTGAGTTACGAGATTTGCATTTATAATACACCTGCTCTATTTCTTAATCTGATATGACTCGATCTACTTTGTTAGTTTGCACAAAAGATTTCAATCAAATGAATGATCTAATCGCATTCGAAAGAGAACGGAGGCAACTATATTAGCTTAATAACTAAGGAAGAAGAGTAATCGTAAGTGAAATCTAATAATACTTCTCCTTTATTAGTTCTCAATCTTGTTTGATTGTATCTCCTTTTTACTACTACAATATATTTATTACTCGACTTTCTTAGTTCTCAATATCTTACGATTACACTTCTTCCTTAGTTATTAAGCTAATATGGTTGCCTCCGCTCTCTTTCGAATGCGATTAGATCATTCATTTGATTAAATCTTTGCATGTGTCCACACGCAATCTAGTCTAACTAAGTCAAGTATTAGGGGGCTTATCATCCGTTATTAGATATTCTTATCCTGTCAACATGTATGTCGATTAGATCACCTTTCTACTTTCTTAATCATCTCCTAATATTTTATCATGTGTTCTCCTTTTGCGATTCATAACATAGAATAGTTCACAATTTGGCTCTAATATCGAACGATCGCAACTTCTTCCTTACTCTCAAAGCAAGTTTGATCGGCCTCATTTTCTGACTGTCTCTTGCATTGCGATCTAGATGTGTATACAGATCTAGATGTGTATCTAGATTGAGAACCAAGCAAAAGATTTAGATCAAATGAATGATCTAATCGCATTCGAAAGAGAACGGAGGCAACTATAATAGCTTAATAACTAAGGAAGAAGTGTAATCGTAAGATATTGAGAACTAAGAAAGTCGACTAATCGTAATATACTTTTAAATCTAATGGCAATCGCTTCTTTATTAGTTCTCAATCTTTGTTTGATTGTATCTCCTTTATACTCACAATATATCACGATTAGTCGACTTTCTTAGTTCTAAATAATCTACGATTACACTTCTTCCTTAGTTATGATTATCTAACCTTATTTGAAAAAGAATTGAGAAATGAAGCCAATTACACCTTGTATAATGACAAAGGAAGAAGTGATAATCGTACAATATTGAGAACTACGAAATTTGCCAAATCGAGCTATACAATGAACAACAAAAAGAAATTCTTATCTTTCAACATGTATGTCGATTAGACTCACTCTTTTCTAGTTTCTAGTTATCTCCCTAATATTTTATCGCATGCTTCCTTTTGCGATTCATAACATAGAAGAGCCATTAATTTCTTTTGGCTCTCAATATCAACCCTTAGCTTTATCCTGTAGAACAAACCGAAGAACTTCGCCTCATCCATGAACTAATCCATATGCTAGCTACCTATTACAAAGAGATAGTTCTAAATCTTCAAGATATAGGTCCAGCGCATGTTTCTTAAAGATTTAAAATATAATACATCAAATTATGTTCTTACCTTGTGAGATTTGATCTCATAATTTTTCCAAATGTGCTATGATTGGAACTCCTCTCATATTTCATAATCTT